>CABFWB010006937.1:0-28715 GCA_902151455.1 Timema bartmani
TTTCATCTTTTTCTCAGCAACACAAATGCTATCTTACGGATTTTTCTCGACATTAGCGCTTCCCAAACAACGTTAAAATAAACGTTTAAACAATAAAACGGGCCATCTGCTATGTAAGTAAGACCAACAATTTGTGGGCCGCTAAAAGTGTACGTGCGGTCCACGCTTGGCCCACTGGTTGCAACCTCTAGTCTAGAGGAAGATGTTAGTAATGTCAAGACTTTTACCCTTGAAATAACATGAATGGATATGTGATTGGTTATAGATTGCTATATGTGCTATTTTAATCTTTGTTAGTTTTGTAATTCGTACCACGACTTGTGTATAATGTAAGCTATTATAAGTATGGTGACATTTATAAGACAATTTATGCTAAAACACCTTCAAATACATCCGTCCGGGATTCTAACTCGAAACAAGCCTTCATTGGAGAAACAAGCTAAACGATTTTAACGTATATTCTGTATGACCATCGATATGTGCTAGGATAATAATACACTCTATATGTATGGTTCAGAATAAATAACAGATAAATAGACGATTACAACGCCGAGAACAATACATTGAATTAAAAAATTATGGTTTTAATATTACGATTGGACTATATCTATACGAATTTAGGTCTATTGACAAAATATTATATTTGTATCATTTAGATTCACGTACTTGCTCAACACTATCCATAAAATCGTATTATAACAATATTATAAGTGTATTATTTTGAGTTAAAATAAATATGACATTTGGTTTATGAAACTCTAACAATACAATTATTCTTACAATCGACTCAATTATGCACTTTCGTTTCCTCGGAAATGACTGAAATAAACCATAACTTCATTGGTGTATTTCGTTGACTAAATTGTACTACGATCTTTCTGATTTAAAACTTAATAATTTCAATATGAGACTGATTGAAATATTTATTTATTTCCTCCTGGAACTGTTAAGTTCTAGGTGGTTTAAGGAACTGTTTAGAGCTGCCGGGAACTACATGATCTGCCACAAACCTGTCGAGTTTGGAAACCTACAAGGTGAGACAGTTGCTTACTATAATGTAGTTATATGCGATTTGCTTCAATATATTTTAGAAAACCTGTGAATTAATATCAATACACAAGCTAAAAATCATTGTAATGACGTCACTGTACGTATTGAAGGGATCACAGTTCAACTAATTTAAATTAGATGAAAAATCATAACTACTCTGAAATCGAGTGTTTGACCTTAAGTTTAGTGAGCTAATGCTATACCATTTAGCTAACCGGGATTCATCTCGTGTTCAGAGTCATTTTTCACTCATAATTTAATAATGAGCATTAATTCTGAGTTTGTGATGTGCGTGGATATTCATTAGAATTTCATGTTAAAATTAAAATCTTGTATTACATACTTGGATACATATCAGTCGTCCCAAGTTTTAGATTACTCAAGTATGATCGCTCACATAGTATTGGTCGCTTATGTAGCTGATAATTCCACTCGTCCATCACAGACTAAGCCATCAACTATGAATGAAGAATAAGCCAAAACATGGGATGAAACCTAGATAGCTCAGTAGCAAAACATCGATGCCCTGAGCCAAAAGTCGCGGGCTAAATTCCCGTGCTCAAGTGTCTTTTACAACTAATTTATATTAGATATAATGTAATAGCATAGTTGGTAGAGCTTATTGAAAATCACTCTCACTAAAATTTTGAGACTTATATAAAATATTATATGTCAGTACTATTTATATCGTAATATTTATATTTGTTTCAGCCCATAATGGCCTTCCTGCTGCTTGCACATCATGGGATGACACTCTACCATTGGGAGTTAAAGCACCGGGGATTCAGCTACCTCAGAAGGTGATTCTACTCCAGTCAGGGGATCAACCAAACCGTGAGCCCTATGTGCATGATTTTTAATAATTTTATTAATATATGTATTCTTATTTCTATGGATTGATGTACCTACCTCAAAATTTTCTTCGATACATAACTCACTCAACCAACACAGGTAATACCAATGTTTTTATTGTTTTCTCACTCAACTCAACATGTTTTACTATTAACCTCCATATTAATTTGAAAATTGTATTAAATTACCATGCCGTACATCAATATTAGTCTTTTGATTTCACTCATAGTTTGCATTACAGGTAATCTCTAAAATATTAACTACATTGTTTTAATTAGTACATTATTGTACAACCCATAAGGGTAGTAGGACGTGATACTAAAAGAAAATCAATACAAACCCACATCGAAGGTCACATGGTCAAACGTGTTCCTGTCTTTAAGATTCTAAGTGATCTGGGTATGGGTTCCGATCGGATAAATAATGTTTTCTACCCCGTAAATAGTTCCCCACTATCCCCACGCAAATGCAAGTACATTCAATTTAAAATTCTCCCTTCCTCACTCCTGTTTTATTAGAGAAATTAATCTATGCGTGTAAGCTAAACGGATACCAAGATGCGCTGAAAAAAAAGTTGAGATACATTGCCAGTTTTATCCTAAAAAATTAAAATACAGGTGAACGTCAATAATTTGGACGTCAAAATCCGGATCGTCGATAGTCCGGATCACCAAGAAAAAATATTTGGGTCATTCTACAGAAATGGTAAATAATAGAGTTTTGAAATGAATGTAAAAACATGACTACGAAATTTTTTGAAAAAATTACAGCTATCACATCTTAAAGTGTAAATTAATGTGAAAACAATAGCAGAGCTGAAAATTTCGATTCTCATAGAATATTTAAATTATGATTTTACACATCACATGGAGTTGAAATAACAAACATGGAGTTGAGAATACTAGCACAGATGTGCATGATTTTTAATAATTTTATTAATATATGTATTCTTATTTCTATGGATTGATGTACCTACCTCAAAATTTTCTTCCTTACATAACTCACGCAACCAACACAGGTAATACCAATGTTTTTATTGTTTTCTCACTCAACTCAACATATTTTATTATTAACCTCCATATTAATTTCTAAATTGTAATAAATTACCATGCCGTACATCAACATTTGTCTTTTGAATTCACTCATAGTTTGCATTACAGGTAATCTCTAAAATATTAACTACATTGTTTTAATTAGTACATTATTGTACAAACCAAACGGGTAGTAAGACGCGATACTAAAAGGAAATCAATACAAACCCACAACGAAGGTCACATGGTCAAACGTGTTCCTGTCTTTAAGATTCTAAGTGATCTGGTTATGGGTTAAGATCGGAAAGAGAATGTTTCCTTCCACCTAAATAGTTCCCCACTCTCACCCCACACAAATGCAAGTAATTCAATTTAAAATTCTGCCTTCATCATTCCTATTTTACTAGCGAAATTAATCTATGCGTATAAGCTGAATGGATACCAAGATGCGCTGAAAAAAAATGTTGAGATACATTGCCAGTTTTCTCCGACAAATTAAAATACAGGTGAGCGTCAAATAATTTGGACCTCAAAATCTGGATCGTCGATAGTCCGAATCACCAAGAAAATTTTTTTTTATGAAAATAACCACATTGTTATCAATATCAGAAATATTGCTGTTAAAATACGCACCTCAACCCTTGTTGGTAGAAAATAATTGGATATTTTTTTTGTTGCTAGATTTTCACTTATCATATTCCTTCAGGACTTGTGATGTATAGCAACAAAATCAGTTTAAGTTATTCGTTAAAACTAAGCGAATATGTTTCTACCTTAACGATGAGTAACCGTAACTATCTCGTCAATGTTTTTGTTGATAAAGTAAATTACTTTATTTAATCAAGATCCCCAATTAGTCCGAATTATCGATGCTCTGCTCTATTCAAATTTTGTTGAGGATTACAACAAAGCTTATTTTTACCACGAAGATTAATAAGTGTTGAACCTCAGCCAATACACTATAAGATAAACTAGATCCGTGGCACAACTTCCTTCGGAGGGGAAGTAATGCCGTCGGTTTCATGTCGATTGTGATATGTATAAGAACCCTGGAATGTGTGTGAAAGTACCATCCCGGCAAAACTGGTAAATTATTTCACTCTTATTCATATAAATTTTCATATGTTTATATAAACAGACGGTTCAGAAAGTTAACGTTAATTACCTCAAATATATAAATCTATTTATTTCCAGTGATAATATATAACAATATTGTAATTAAATACTAAAATTGAAATATTTTTAAAATATTTTATTTGATGAGACTGACAAAGTGTCTTAACATTAATTTGTTAGTATTAAAAGTATAAAGCTTATTTCTTACGAGTGTTCTTTACAACCAATTGAACGACAAAGCATCTCTAAAGTATTACAATAGTTGATTACTTGAAATCAATCCTCTGACTTTTTGCCACTTTACACTTTTTAATTATGTTGTAAGATAAGAGCTAAATGACGCAAACAATAAACATTTTTTTAAATATTTCTTATAGCAGTGCCACATTACTTTATGTATACATTACTTGAACAGCCCGATTCAGTGTCCGAATTGTCTGAGGCGTTATTATTCTGTTAGAATGGCCTGTTGAAGACGGGGAGATCAGGGTTCGAATTCAAATCGGGTCTACTGAGGGTGATATTTCCTAATTGTCTTTCCCCTCTTTTTCCACACAAATGAGAGTATACTACTTCTAAAATGCTTCCTTCCTTGAATTAGAGTAATTATAGTCCAGTGACTTTAATTATTTCCTTAGGGATTAATTCCGAGCTAGCTTAATTTTGGTACATATATTCATTAAGTAGTTATAAATAATATATCAAAAGTCTCCGTCAATAAATTGTACAGAAAAAATTTACAACTCAAAATAAGCCTCAAAAATAAGTTTTAAGTCTATATCACTGTATCTAAGGGTTCTATGTCCAAAAGGTCTCTATTTAAATATGTAGAGTAGAAAAATTCCTAAAAAATGATCTATTTTCTTTTTCGTATATGCAAATATTTCCACTTATTATGGCTTATAAAACCTATATACCTCTTATTGCTGTACTACCGTTACTATTCTCCACACCACTTTCGAAGTAGAGTACAGAGCGTGTTTTTTTTTCTAGAGTAGTATCCCATGTAGGCCTAATCCACGATTTTATCATATTCTATGAATTGTGATTCTTTTTCTCCCTCCTTGTTGTCTTCTTGTTTTGTTGATGTTCTTCTTCATCCTGTACATCTCTTTCATCTATTTCCTGAGGTAAGAAATTCATGGGATTAATTTCATTATCTTGATTTAATTATTCTACACTAATTTCTTCAGCCGCCAATCTAAAGAGTCTTCATCTAGTGCAGCATTGATTCAGGATTGACCATGACAATTACCACAAATTGCTGAACAGTATAAACCCATTTTTCTACAGCGACACATTTGTCCACAACCTTTTGAACAGTTGCAGAAAATCATATTCAAAAGGGATTCTGGAGCAGGAGTTTGTGATGTTATTTTTGAATCCAAAAATTACTTTTCATTACCATCCCCAGTCTTCAGGATTCAATCCACTACCTAACAATGTTTACACTTGATAATAACCCGATATCTGTGTTGCTGAGCTGCACTAGCTTATTAATGTTATTTCTTGTAGACCTAGCAAAGCACAAGTATCAATGTGTATCAATGGACACTTCCTTAACTGGAGCACCATATATCGCTAAGAGGAAGCGTAGTACATGAGAAAATATTAATTCCTTAGAATAATCTTCTCGCTTAAAAACTTCCAACGAAACTTGTAAATCCTCATGCTCTTCTAATATAGTCATAGACTTTGCTTTACCGTTGTTAAAAACGGCAGATATTGCATCACATCCCGTGATTGCATGTAAAAATAAAATATGAGCTTTACTCCTGTCATATTGGCTGAAACTTGGTGAAGAATATAGTTTATCTTCACCCTTCTTTTACCTGGTTTCATAAAGAAAACTTCTCTCTCTGCAGGCGTGTAAGATATTAGCAGCACTAAAAGAATACATCTTCTCTTACAACAACAACTAATGTATTTCTACAGGACTACTGTTTCAGTAATCAAAACGTCAGCATCGTCTTGAGCTTGTTTAACAATGAAATTGCCAGCTTCCAACTTTTCTGACAACATCGAGAATAATCTGATTTTGATGTGTGTGTTGGAAATGTATTTTCTTGATTTCTCTTAGCATTCATAGTTTCATCTAAGAGAGGTTGATACAGGAAATTTGGAGGATCGACGTGGTTGTTCCATAGCTGGTATATTCTTGCTGTCATCATTATATCCATCAAATACAACAATTGAACTAAAATATTTCTGCACATATGTCGCAAAAATAAGACTAAAGTATCATCTTGATGCCATACAACATGGGTCAAAAGAAACCATCCATTGATGACATACGTAATATTTGCAGTACCAAGTTCAACTACTATTTGTTCAAAGTTATGAAACAAAGATGACTTTTTATTTTTGTGCATTCCAATTTTTACACAAATTTTATTTGATAGAATTTTATAAAATCTTAGTCATTCTTCTTTTGGTGTTGCTTATTTAAATTTCATGAAATATATATTGTTTGATAAATCTAACAATATGATATCTTGAAGCGTTTTAAAATATTTTTCATTTCATATAAAATATGCTAAATTGCTGGTGGATGGTTTAAAATTATGGTTAGTTTAAAGATGGTTCTGATCTCATCAAATGTTGTTTCTTCAAGGTAAAATATAATTAACAGGAAAATAACCAATGACATATTATATTGCTAAGAAGAGTTGTTTAAATAAATAGAGATGTTAATCATTTGGTAAGCCTATATTTTGCGTGGACCTAAGAAGAGATTTCCTTTGTGTAGTAAAATATATTTCAAGTCCATGGTCTCCAAAGAATGCGCATAGTGGCGAAAAAGACAAACACTATAAAAATCAATCTGTTTGCCATATAAACACAGCTTTCATAATTGCCCACTAGGTAGCTCTAAGTGTAATGTGCAGTTTTAATAGTTTTATGCACATCGTTAATACTAAGTTGTAATTATTTGAAAATATTAAATCCATATTATTTGTTTACAAAATATAAAATAGCAAATTTAAAATTATCAATATACGCACAAGGAAACAGTGAATTGAATGATACTTCCATAATATATACATATCCAGACATCCTGGGTTTGATCCCTGCTGCTTCTTGAATTTTTCTGTAAAGCACTGGGTCTGGAATGGTGTCAAACTCAGCTACTTGAGGAAAAATGAGTTATTTAAATAAATTAGCACTTCCGGGCTATAAAACTGAGATTAAAGAGTGGAATGCTTGCTGTTCTGAACACATGACACACTCAGGGGGGCACCATTACATCGCATGTCCATTACTTCGCATGACCATTACATCGCGTTTTGGGAAAAAATACATTGCAGGTCCATCACGTCGCACTTCCCCCACCTCTCTACACACAATTAACCCTACTCTGACGTACAACCAATAGGATTGAAGGGGCGTACGTATACAATTATATCGCATGTCCATTACATCGCGTTTCGGTACAAATACATTGCAGGTCCATCACGTCGCATTTCCCCCACCTCTCTACACAGAGCTAACCCTACTCTGACGTACAAATAGAGATGACTTGTTGCAAGGATAGTATGCCTGACTCTCAACTCTAATTCCTACTAATGGTATACATCCGACACACTCTATTAGCAAATTTTGGCACTATCATAGCTATGGCCGTGTTTACTCTACCTTGATTTAAGGATCTTGCCATTAAATTTGTTTTTTATATGTAGAAATACTAGACAAACAAGTATTTTTATCAATTATCTATCATCACCATCTTTTTCAGCCTGTGACTGGGTCAATTTAGTTAAATGTCTCCATATTATTATATAATTAAACTATTCTTCCTCCTTTAATTTCTTTCATTTCCTTCTCACACTTGAATACTTTTGCTATCTGCTTCTTAAATCTCTTCCTCGGTCTTTCTTGCGATTTTTTCCTACATAATTCCAGTGGCGGATTTAAAATTTTTTCACTCATAGGCATGATTATATTATGTGCCCCCTTCCCAAATTTGTATGTCAATGGCTTTAGGATGTTTTGTCCGAGAAGGAGGGGGGGGGGGGTTAGAATTTTAGAAAAGATTTCTACGAAAGAGAATTAGGCATGTACAGTACTGTACATTTCCTTTAAATGTTAGATTCCTCATCCTTACCCCCAGAGGGCAATTTAATGTCAATGTCTCGGACGAATAGTAAGAGGTAATGCAAAATAAATACATTAAAATATAGTTTAATTAGCTTCTTACCCACTTCCGGAACGTTATGGTCTGAAGCGCTAGTCTCAAAGTAGACTAGACTGCCGATGACAGGGAGATCTATGTTCGAATTTCAGTCAAATTTACTGAGGGTAGTTTTCCAAAATTATCTTTCACTATTTCTCTTTTCAAATACGGGTACACTTCCTAAACATTAAACCTTCATCATCCCTTAAACCATTATCTTAATTATTACACAAACGTATAGCCCTAATGGGTAGTTTGAAGTGGTGGCTAAAAAATGTATCTTCTTAACATATTTCCAATCAACCTCTACTTATCTCTTACCAGCCTTACTTCCTTATTTACATTTCTATTATAAATATAGAAAGATCAAATAATACAAAATCCTAAATTGCTTTAGTACAGATTAGATTAAATAGTAAATAACCTCATCCGATTAAATGTTCATTCTCGAAACAAGTAGTTTTGGTGTGAGAGAACTTTGGAACATTTAATTATATATATATAAATATCAGATCTTATAGCTTATGGATGATAACAACTTTGTACACAGCCTTTTAGTTGGTAAACATGAAGTTAGGAGATCCTTTGGTAAACAAGGAAGTTGAGGTGATGATAATTTGAAAATTAATTTGAAGGATTTTGGATGTCAAGTTAAGATTGTGGATATGAACTTTAGAGCTCCTTATGGCCAGATATTTAGTTAAATTGGATTAAATATAATCTAAAAAAAGTTTTTATTAACAAATATTAATCCTTTATTAGATTAAATTAGGAAGAAATAAATAAGTTTGATTTAAAATAGGAAAAGCAATTAAAATATTGGATAAACAATTATAAGCATGTTAATATCCGAGGGTAACAGAATAATCGTTGTGGTAATTCATTATCATTGATTGACTCCTTCTTATCTAAATATTTTTATTGGAACTCGTTTGGGAGATATGAATGAATCAATTAAGATAGTTGAGTAGGGATAAAATAAGGTATACTTTTAGAAGAAATGTTACCGGATTTGCTTTTAGGGAGATTGGCAAAACACTTTTGTGAAAAAAGCCCCATCAGTACATCAAATAGGCCGATTTCCTTGTCACCAACAATATAATCCCAAATTAGTGACGTGCTAAACTATGTGAGAACCAATATGGGTGTTTTTTTTATATATCATATACTTTCCGGTTTTCTTGAGCCAGCATAGTACCTAATAGAGCAAGAAAGAAAAATACGTTGAACAAATCTCTTACTGGGGATCTATTGTTGTCAACGGATGATAGTGTCATGTGTTTTTTCCATTTCCCCCAAATTAAATGGTACGACACAATCGCACAAACATTCTTAAATGGTGCATCATAGCTTGGAAAATAGTGTGTTAAAATGTTTATAGTGTAACAAATACCTCTTATACCACATAAGAACAAAATCGTTGTATTTAGTTTAGAAAAATACTTCAAATTTTTTTAAATCTGTCATCAGTAGGCTTCTATAAAGTCATTTGTTTGAGAAAAATAAATATATAAAATTACGTCTTTTGTATATATTTAAACCTAATCGTTAGAACAATTTCTACATTTCTAATTAAAAAACCCTCAATAATCGAAAAATTGAATAGCTCATTTTAGAAAGGGCTTTATTCCAAAAATTTAAACAATGAGATATAGCCAAAGCTTGGTTAATATAACGTAGGCGCACATTTCTTTATATGAGATTAGTGGAACTGCAATTTCAGGTGGCAGTTAGGAAAGGACTTTGTTCCCATTATTGCAAAAATGTGTTTGGTATTATTATAATTGATTGCACAACATGTGATATTATTTAGAGTTTTTTTAGTAATGATATGCATATATCAATGTTCAGCCAGTATACTATAGATCAAGTACAGTGATGGTTAATGATTGTTACAATGCCGTGTATAATAAGATAAAACAAACGATGGTATCTTTGGTCATGTCAAACACCTCCCAAATATCAGTTAAAATCAAAATTGTTAACTTAAGGTCTGACGTTAAAATAAAATATATGCCCTGACCTATAACATCTAAATATCAATTTTGAACCAAATGCATAAATCCATTTCAGATCTGTGGCCAGGGACAATCATACAGACAGACAGACAAACAGACTGAATTGTAAAATCCAATTTTCGGGTTTTGCAGTAACATAAAACGTAAATATTCATCATAATCTAGAGGTAAAAAATGTTCACGATTACAATAATTTCTCTTAATAAAAGCGAGTGATAAACAAAGTTTTATTTGTAATCCATACAATTTTCTTTGTGTGTCATAAAACGTGACCAGAAAACGCTTGTTAGTGGTCTAAACTACCGAAAAATGTCTTCTAGTTCATCTTCCCGTCTGTTGATACAATATAATATAATTAGTCCAAAATGTTTATGAGATGCCACATTTTAATAATATACTCCATTTTATTGCTGTACATGATATCAACAAGTTTTGACTTGCTCTGATTATATACATTTTATTATTGTTATTTGCTATTTTAGAAAACTTTTTTTATTGACCTCACGATGACGCACTGTTGAATAAATGATTTTTGACAATAATCAAAATTAAAAGCATAAATGTGTAGTAAAATTAATGGGTCAGATTAATAATAATACATTAAAAACAAAGAACGATTCAAAGTTAAACTATAACACACAAAGTTGTTATCATTATTATAAATATAAATAATTAAACTTGATCAAAATATTTATAAAGTTTCAAATGATATAAGAGACATGTGCATTTAAGAAAAATGGAAACTTTAGCCTTTAAAAATTCCATGAAAATTTGAAATATAAATAAATGAAAGATTATTGTCAGTTAATTTGTCCATCGTGACTTTATATACGTTTAAATAATAAGATATCTCTTTTAAATTCACGTCATCATCGGCCTTGAAAAATGGAGTGGTGTGACACAACTTTTGTGTTTTATAACTCGGACGAGCGCAGGTTAATTTATCAAAGCTAATCATGTTTAGCATTAATTATTAATTGAAAACACCATATAATGTGTCAATAATTCGTCGTATTTAAATAATTTGAGGCAATCATATGGGATTATAAAAAATGTTTATTATTTAGATATTACTCGACTTACACGTGTTTTCGTTTTGGATAGAAACACTTATAACTTTACCACGTAACTGGAAGACCACAGGCGAAAATAATTTACATTAACTGACACAACTAGCCTGTTGATAAAAATAGATCCATTAATAGAAGCAACTTGGTGATCTGCCACTATTTGTAAGATCAATGTTGTAAGATAATTGGAGGATTGTTTATTTGATGTAGCTTTCATGTAAACAACAAAATCGAGTCAACGATGATTAGGTTGGCTTCATTTTCATTTCACAGTATAAATAAATTATATAAAGCTTTCTTGATAAATCTTGATGTTTATAATATTTTATTTGATGTAGCTTTCATGTAATCAACAAAAACGAGTCAACGATGATTAGGTTGGCTTCATTTTCATTTCACAGTATAAATAAATTATATAAAGCTTTCTTGACAAATCTTGTTGTTTATAATAAAATAATGGAAAATTGATGTGGATAACTTTTAGGGGTAGGTGAAGTTTATAAATATCGAGATTGAAGTTGAAATCAAAATCTCCTTCACTTTGACTTCGACACCCACAATAATTTTCGAGTCTTCGAAATACTTTAAAGTAAGACGAATTCTTCGATGTGAATGGATTTGAACTGTTTCACTAATTATTACATACCGTATTTCAACATACAACGGTTGCTTAGCAGTATTTTAATACCGACTAGAGATTACGTGAAATCAATAACACATGAAAAGATATATACTCAGATATGTCAGTATACAATAATAAAGCTTATTTTCCTTCAATAATCTTCTCTCTCTATCTAAATGTACTTGACGAATAATTTAAAAATTAACAGTAATCTTACGTAACAACCAAAAAACTTTATTTAACTTTGGCTTTAACTTTGCATCGCATATTTCAATCCTCGTTTGTACAGGGGTCTATACCTTTAAATTTAAAAAATAACCTTCACGTACCCTTAGCTTCTTGAAACTGTTTTTTTAGAGTATGCCTTCCTTGCGCTTCACTGATGGCACATAGCATTGCCCAGGGTCTCCCCATGTAAGCTGTCTACACAATTTTACACGCCATGAGATGATGTTATCATAGTGATTGTGAAGGTTTGGAGCCAGTGAAATCTTAAAACTAAGCCTAACTAAAAAAACCCTGGGTTCCTTTGAGATAGTTAACCTTTCAGGAAAAATACCCATGATATCAGCCGGGAATTGAACCTGGGATCCTTAGGCTCGTAGTTAGGTGCAATGACTACTATATCACTAGGCCGGATGATTAAAATAGTGTTAACTATAAATAACAAACCAAACAAAGTCATTAAATTTAATGAAAATTCTCAGAGTGACGTTTCATGAGCATGTCTTCCATCTTGGTAGTATTTAATTATATCGAAGATGGGGGTGAAGTATTTTTTACGTCCCTTTTTAAACGATAGGCCTACCTTAATGTAGGAATATGCACTGTCAAGTTTTAAAGGTAGCTTGAAATTAATTTTCAATCAAATTAAATGAAGCCCATATGCTGCATCGCCTCTTTAATGTTTGATGTCTTTGATGTCAAACTTCAACAGAGAATAACTGAAAACTTGTGAGGATTTAACTATCTTACAGAAGTATTGATTGGGTAAGATATATGAAGGAGGAGGCAGAGGGGGCTAGAAACCTCTTTCACTCCTTTGTAAACACTGTCATTAATAATTCACTGACAATTTTGAAAACTTTAATTAATAACCAAAGAGCAGAAAACTTAAGGCCCTTGGTCCTGTCGAGTTCCAATATAAAACCTATTTTGAGGAATGTAGGACGGGAGGGTGCAAGGCGTGGCGTGGCTTAACAACCGACCAAAATATTCTCCCGTGCTAACAAGGAGAGATGGATCACGGAAACAGTAGATGGTGCTAGCTACCGGACAAATCTTGCGGAAAACCATATGTTTGGAAATAACAGTTTTCTCAAGAAAGAGTGAAATTTTTATGGTAATATTTTCAACGCCTTTTCTAAGATAATGTAATGAAGTTTATTAGGTGACAAATTTTCTTATTTTTTGTTATGAAGCCGGCAGTTTTCTATTGAATAATGTCAAAATTATTGATATTTCATCACAGTTAAAATTATAGAGGAGGTGTGTATATAAGAAGTATAACACCAATATAAATTATCAACATCCTTCTAATCATGAACAAACCGTTTCCGAAAAGAAAATTGCAAAACAATAAACATTCTTGAAGATAACCATTTATTCCCATGGCTCTGCAGTTCCACGCCAAATGAAAAGGGCTAACCATCTTAACTTTATTTTTTATTTAGAAAAAAGCTTGTGTTTAGCAAAGCGATTCAGACCTCTCTTCTACATTCAGTACAGTTAAAAATAGAAATGTTAAAATATTTGTTACTTGTCATTCGCAACAAAATTTTTATAGCCAGATTGAAAAAATAAATTTATTCAGAATAGAGACAATATGTATTACAAAATGTGATAAAATAAAACTATGATAGCAAATAAAGAACAGTAGGCCTACTTACCAAATGTATGATTCAAAATAATATAATTTTTTCACTTTTGAACTTCTCATAAATTTAAAAAGTATTGTCCTTTCACAGATTACATACATTTTATTGTGATCAACTTATACTAATATCTTGCTGAACAAAAGTTCATCAACTAACACTCATAACATTACCTTAGTAATGACCAAGGAAAAAAACTGGAGAAAATATGTTCACCCATAAACAACTCTTCAACTATTGTGGTTGGAGATCTAGTAATCACCAATTCTTTCTTAAAATTATGTACTTGTTAAAATAATACAATACTTTTACTAGTGTGACACAAGTGGTTTGGTCGGAAAGCTACCCAGCTAATTCACGCACATGCGCACATGATACGGTAGCTATCACTTCCTCATTGGTTTGTGAGTCCTAATCGTTATATGTTTGCTCATTATCTCAAGCCATAGTCCTACCTTCAATTAAAGAACATTTATGATATACTAACTTTATACTGAGTCGCCTAGTTAGTGACGCACCAAGAAATTCTCTTTTGGTTGGGCGTAGTTAACTATAAGATGAAGCTTTTATCCAAAGTGAAATTTCTCGGGAAAAGATGATGTATTAGGGGAAACAGCCCCTTAAATTCTGGAAGTAAGGAATATGCAAGAATACAAAAAACATTGAGGTTATTTGGAGGTGTTTATCATGGTAACTAAGGCAGTAATATAATTAATATAAGGGACATTACATACAATTTATGTTTACTAATTTTCATGCTCTATAGTTGGCAGCAGTATTTTCAATTGTTTATTTGTTGGTATATCATTGTTGTTGTTTGTTTTCTTGGTTATAACTGTATTGCAGAAGTTGTAAATCTTTTATTTTACATTATGAGAAGACTTATTAGTTGTAATGGTCAACATTAATACAATTAAACATTTTGGTCCTCCGGGCTCAGATACTGAGTCAATTTTTATTTCTCCGCAGCTCAAATAACAAGTCATATCGCAATTTTTATTCAGTGCATGGAAAACAAGGCACTTAGATCTTCACATATGTGTCTTGTCAAGAAACAAGTCTTAAATTAAGTGAGTCCAGTCCAATTAAACCCCTCTTGTATCTATTGTAAATACATTCCTCTTTTCCTTTCATTATAGTACGTCTCTATTATTGTAGTTTTGCTTGTGTTTAAACGCTTTGTTATTTCAACATGGCCACAGACACAGATATAAAGGGCCTTGTATCAAGAAGGGGACAAGTCAAAGCTAGAGTCACAAGATTTAAAGCGTATTTTAAAACATTTGATATTCAATAAAGTTCATTAATTCAATTGAAACTGCGACTATCAAAATTTGATCAGTGTTGGTCAGAATTCGATTTTCTGCAATCACAAATAGAATTGATCGATGACAGTAACTTACATTTAAAGGAACGTGAACATATTGAAAACATGTATTGATTTAATGACAATAGTTTAAGAATTTATTCAAATACACTCCCATGACACCAGTTTAACTACAACAACAACGCTCCAAACAAATTTGTAGGTCAAACTCCTAACTATAAATTTGCCTTTTTTAGTGGATGTTACGAAGATTGGTTACAATTTTTTGAAGTGTTTAATTCACTTATACACAACAATGAGTCACTAACTGATACATAGAAATTTCACTATCTTCGGTCGTCTTTGAAGGGCGACACAGCATATGTCATCCATTCTCTTGAACTTACATCAGCCAACTACAAAATCACTGGAATTTAGTACAAGAACGGTTCCAAAACAAGAAAATAATTGTTTAGAAACACGTCAAGGTTCTCTTTGACCTACAAAAGGTGGAGAGAGAATCGCCTACTCCCTTAAGACAGTTTTTAGATAGTACACTAAGACACATCAGAGTCTCAAGATATTAAATCAACCCACTGATAGTTGGGACACATTAGTGGTTCACTTACTTTGTTCCAATCCTGACACGACTACGTATCGTGAATGGCAATGCGTGGCATCATCAGATCAGCTACCAAGATTGTCTGACCTTACACAATTTTACAGTTTAGGTGTCAGGTACTTGGAGCTTGTTCAACTAATCGTCTTCATACTAGCAAACCACAAACAACAATGAATACACATAAGCCGTTCGTGGAAGTAAGTTCATGCTCCAAACAATTTGAAAACACATGCTTAGTGTCACAGTATGCTGCATGTAATTTATGCAATGCTTAACAGCCATTGTTTCTTTGTGAACAGTTCATGAAAATATCTATTGAAGATAGGTTCAATCAGGTAAAAAAAATTAATTTATGTTTGAACTGCCTCAAGCCAGGTCATAGATTTGGTCAATGCAAGTCAGGTTCTTGCAAATTGTGTGACAAATCACACAATAATGTATTACACTTTCCTGAAAATACAACAATGGATAGAAAATCAATATCTCTCAACAATGAAACTAATCAATGCATTGACCTCAACTTGCAGACACAATAATCAGTGACTCTAACTCATTCTTCAAGCAGTGTCAAAAAACCAAGTCAGGTTCTTCTCTCTACAGCGTTGATTGACATTGTAGGTGCTAAAAGGACTTCAATTACTTGCAGAGCATTGTTGGACTCTGGATTTCTGTCAAACAACATAACTGAGGTATTGTGTCAGCGATTGGGTCCTAAACGAATCAAGGTTTTTACACATGTTACGGGTATAAATGCATCTACAAATGAAGCTACATACAACGTCAACACATCCATCAAATCTAGATTCAATGTCTATAAATCGAATTTAGATGTCCTTGTTTTACCTTAAATTATGGAACCACTTCCAACCACACGTGTTGATCTTTCTTCTTAGACAATTCCATCAACAATTATTTCAGCTGATCCTAAATCCTATGAGTAATGTAAAATCGATATTTTGCTTGGAGTTGAAATCTTTTTGGATTTGATGTGCGTAGGTCAAATTAAACCTTCCAAATAATCATCCATCTTCCAGAAAACAAATCTAGGTGTGATTGTGGCAGGGAAGTTATTTCGTGAATGTTCATCACCAACAACATTTGTCATTTTGTTTCTGCACACAATATTGATTTACAACTTCAGAAGTATTGGTAGATTGAAGAATATAATGTTACA
The DNA here is from genome assembly GCA_902151455.1 of Timema bartmani. Taxonomy (NCBI): domain Eukaryota; kingdom Metazoa; phylum Arthropoda; class Insecta; order Phasmatodea; family Timematidae; genus Timema; species Timema bartmani. The sequence continues at coordinate 16,910 of CABFWB010006937.1, forward strand.
CACGACTACACTGGTGATGACTTGAAATGCAAAAGACACTTTTAAGAAAACATATCTTGAACACCAGAAGGAAGACACATTGTTAAAATAACATTTAAAGATAATTCAAAGGACTTGGGGGATTCAAGGGAGCTAGCTACAAATCAAATATAGAAAATACTGGCAAGGCAACCTGAAATACACGAGCAATATTTTGCATTCATGCGTGAATACGAACTTCTTGGGCACATGGAACCAATGCAAGAGCAAGAAATTTGATCACTATAAAGTTTGAAATATTATATTCCACACCACCCAGTTTTTAAAACCTCGAGTACAACGACCAAGCTTTGCGTCGTATTTGATGCATCAGCAAAGACTATTTTTGGATCATCGTTAAATGATATTTTGATGGTTGATCCAACTGTGCAAGATGATCTATTCTCCATTATCATACGCTTCAGAACGCACAAATTTGTGCTAACGGCAGACAGTGAAAAAATATACCGCCAAAACAAAATGAATTAGTCACAATTGAATTTAGAGAAGATTATTTGGAGAGATAACCCAAGCATGCCTCATCAAGTTTATAGCTTGTTGATGGTAACGTATGGAACAGCTTGTGCAACATATTTAGTAACATGAACTTTGCAACAGTTGGCAAGAGAATAACAAGACCACTATCCCATGGCATCAGAGGTGGTAGTGAAGGACTTCTACGTGGATGATCTCATGACAGGGATGGACTCTATTGAAGAAGCTGTGACCCTTCAAAATCAACTTACAACGTGGCGGATTTCATTTAAGGAAATGGTGTGCTAATGATGAAGAGCTGTTGGCCAACATTCCTCCAGAAGAAAAAGAGATCAATCCGACTCTTCTAGTTTACCAAGATAGCACCATCAAGACCTTGGGTCTGCTTAGGAATCACAGGCGTGACAGTTTTCAATACTCAGTTAACAACGTGTTACAAAACGTAGCAACTCACGTCACAAAACAAGCTATTTTGTCTGTGACAGCTCAAATTTTTGAATCATTGGGGTTGATTGGACCAATCATCCTAAAGGCCAAGATTATCCTTCAAGAATTGTGGCAGCTAAAATTGGGTTATGATGAATCGGTCTCAATCAGTTTGCACTCAAGGTGGCAAAAATGCCTTTTATCACTCACAAGTCTTGATAAAATGCAAATCAGCAGAAGAATTCTAGCAGGTGACACGAACGTCCAATTGGAGATTCACGGTTTTTCAGATGCTTCGGAGTCTGCTTATGGTGCATGTTTGTATTTAAGAAGCACAGACTCAAGAGGTTGCGGTATAGTCAACCTTAAGTGTTCTAAGTCCCGTGTAGCTCCACTCAAAAAAGCATCGTTGCCAAGACTAGAATTATGTGGAGCATTACTATTAGTGGAACTTACCCATCGTACCCTGGTAGCCCTTAACAAAAACATCACTAAATGTTTCTATTGGACAGATTCAACTATTGTGCTATCATGGTTGGCATCACTTTCATCTAATTGGAATATATTCGTGGCAAACAGAGTTGCCAAAATTCAAGAAATCACTGAAATTGAAAATTGGTGGCACGTCAGAACGAATTAAAACCATGATGACTTTGTGTGTAGAGGTTTATCAGCTGATAAGTTAGTTCACTCTAGTTTATGGTGGCATGATCCAGATTGGTTAATCCAGGAATCTAGCTTATGGATGGAAAATATTTTCTCTCTGGAAGTTCCAAATGAAGAGGTGCTAGAGAAGAGTAAGAATAACACCACGCTTGTCAGCATAGTTTCAGACTGTGCGTTAGTTGATAAATTCTCATCGCTTAACACACTTGTACACATAGTTTCATACTGCCTAAGATTCATTTACAACACCATACATACTAACTAATCACGTCGAAAAGAATCACTTACAGGGAATGAAACCAAGTTAGCATTAATAACCATAATTAAAATGGTTCAACAACAAAGGTTCCAGAAAGAACTTTCGGAACTAAGATCACACCATCAAGTTAATCAAATGAGCAAACTTTATTCCCTGAATCCTTTTCTAGACAACAATGGAATCATCAGCGTGGGTGGACGTTTAGAAAAATCTAACCTCACACCAGATCAGAAGCATCCAATTGTGCTACATCAGGGACACAAACTGACAGAATTAGTAGCCAGCAACGAACACTTGAAATAACTTCATGCTAGGCCACAAGCAATGCTTAGTGCGCTAAGACAAGTGTATTGGTCAATCAATGGTAGAAACTTATGCAGGAAGATTGTGCTCAATTGTAATAAATGTTTCAAGGTCAAGCCCAAAGATGTACAACAAATTATTAGAGAACTTCCCATCCCAAGAGCAGAGTAGAATCTTCTTTTCCATTTCTGCAAACAGGAATTGATAATGGTGGTCCAATAAAAATACTACAGAGCAAAAGAAGAGGAGCGAAGAAAATAGAAAGTTACATAGCTGTTTTCATATACTTCACTACCAAGGCTATTCACTTTGAATTAACGAGTGATCTAACTACTGAATCATTCTTAGCAGCCTTGCGAAGATTCATGGCACGGCGAGGCAAATGTCTTCATATTTATTCTGACAACGTGAACAATTTTGTTAGAGCAAACAATGAACTTCTGGAACTTCGCAATCTACTTACTTCTGATGGCCGTCAAACTGAAGTGACATCCACTCTAGCCAAAGACAACAATGAATGGCATTTTATACTTCCACGAGCACCATATTTCGGTGGTTTATGGGAATCAGGAATTAGGCTGGTCAAATATCATCTGCAAGGAATTTTGGGAAATTTCACGCTTACAAACAAGGAGCTATACACGATTTTAACACAAATAGAGGCGTGTCTAAACTCCCGGTCTTTAACACCACTGTCCAGTGATCCTTCCGACCTCTCTGGTCTTACACTCGCTCATTTTTTGATAGGAGACTCACCGACAACCACACCAGATCCTAACCTGGTATCACTTCAAAGTAATCGACTATCACGTTGGTGGCATGTTCAACAAATTTCTCAGCATTTTTGGGCCAGGTGGTTCAAGGAATACTTAGCCAAACTCCAGCAACGGAAGAAATGGAGAGCACATGGCCACAAAATTCCAGTGGGAACATTGGTTCTCATTCGTGAGGACAATTCCCCCCACCCCGCTCAGTTGGAAACTAGGCCGAGTACTGGAATTACATCCTGGCACAAATGGAATCGTTTGTGTGGTCACTCTCAGGACCGCAGGTAGCTCGCTGAAGAGAGCCATCACAAAATACTGTACACTTACAATGGAAGAAAACTCACCATAAATGAGTACTGACTTGTGTTTTATAGTATTCTGTTTGTGTGTAATAGTGATGTTCTTTTTATTTTGAAACAACTGTTGCTAACTCATTTCAATTGTTTAGTTAATATCATTATTATTTTTAATGTTTCATTGAACGTATTCTTTCAAGGTGGGCGGAATGTTTACTAATTTTCATGCTCTATGGTTGGCAGCAATATTTTCAATTGTTTGTTCGTTAGTATATCATTGTTGTTGTTTGTCTTCTTGGTTATAACTGTATTGTAAAAGTTAATCTTTTATTTTACATTATGAGAAAATTTATTAGCTGTAATGATGAACATTTTTACAACCAAAATATTTACTTAAGCTATTATAAATGTAAGATTAAACAATTTTAAATTCTTCGTCAACCTTAGATTATGTGTAACTGTTTATTTTTCAAATATCAAGGCTTAAATAAAACAGGTCTAAAAACATTACCTTTATATTCGACACAGTTTCATATTCTAGTTTTAATTAATATTATTTAACATTAGTTAATGTCTTTAGGACCACGTCTTACTATTCATTAGAGTTATACTCCTATGTACTATTTACACTAATATTTGAGGAATTAGGAAGATTGAATTATTTAGAGGAAGCGTACTCGAATTTGCTTGGAGAAAGTGTGAATGAAAACCCATTTAGGAAACACCATCCTAAGTACACCCGCTTGGGATCAAACTCTGATATTTCCGTCTTCAGCAGTCTAGTCTATTGCAACCTTAGACCATGCGGACACTGACTAGGTTATTTTTATTTGTTGTTAAATTTATACTTTGCATTTGACTAAAAATGAAAATCTTTATCTGTTAAAATGTAAAAAAAAGAGACACCTTTGGCTTTTTCCACCGACCACATTACTCCTTTGTACAAACCATAGATAGATAAAATAAACAAAACAAATGTCAGCGCAATCTTCCAACATCCCAATTAATAAAGCCTTAAAGACATAAAAGAAACCAACACTTTAAATTAAAATAAAGTAGAACATTCTAAAAAGCTTTGTTTGAGGAAAATTTATGAAAAAAAAAATTTAATTAATTAATTAACATAAACCTATCTACATCTGATGATTCAGAATAAGACGACACATTTTTTTTGGAGCTATTCTCGAACAGTTTACCAAAGGAACGTTGGATTCAATTCACTGCATGTAAAATGTTGCCTCATGTGGCGTGTACCGAAGATGATAATTTTTATACATGTCACGATTGTGAATCAGAATAGGGTCTAGTGATTGAATAACTTAAAACACTCTGAACCATTAGTATTTTAATGATGTTTATAAATTAGTTTGTATTTTGTTTTTAATATTAAATAATGTAATTAGTATTTTATTTTTAAGTGGTAATGATTTATATAAAATATGCCACCGAACCCCATACATAGTCCCAACCAACTTCGGTGAGGGGTTGTTTGGCACATCACAAACAAACATATAACATATTTTTTATAAAATATTTACTTAACATATACGTTTGATGAATAAATTTGTAAGTAGCTTATGAAAGAAGGTAACTATCCATTAATCTACTTTAACTCACTATATAAAAAAAATAAAAAAATAAATGCAAGCTCTAGCCAACAATCCCCGGTATCACCTACTGAGGGTTTTATTCCAAGAAAGTTTTCCAATCTCGCTTCACGCAAATGTGGGTACACTTAAAAATATAACCTTCCCAATCCCTAAAACCAGTAGCGTAATCAGTACATAAGCGTAATCATAGTCCTAACGAGTAGTACTATTATTTAGCACCACGTCTTACTAACCGTTCGGGTTATACGTACTTACGATAATATGTAATGGTAGGGTGGTTGTGACATGAAATAGAGGACCTACGGCTTAACGTGGGATCCGAACCACGATGGAAGCCTGGCACGCCACACATTCACAAGTTGTGATTAATACACGTCTTGTCAGAGGTGAAAGAAGGGTTTGGCAATCAGATAAATTTATGCCGGGACCAAGGATTTAACTCCGGACCCCCAGCACAGAGGTCTGAAACCTCACCCCTAGACCACCAGGTCACCAAACAGGAAGTAGGACCCAGTGCTAAGAAAGACGTCTCGGGAAAGGAAACTGCCCAGCTTCCCCACCTGGGTGCGTTACTACACATAACAGCCAATTCAAAAGGTCCTGGGAAGGATTACAAAATTTAAAATATCTGATCTCCTTGAGCATACCTCTAGGTGTAGCTATTACTAATATAATTGAACAATATTTAATGATGGACCATGATAACATATTGAAGTAGATACAAGAATGTACCAAGTAACCTTCTCTTGGAGGATAATATTTTGTAAGAAAGGCATATTTAGATAACAGTGGCTGTGCGTCTCTTGGATTCACAAACACTAAAAATTTAATGGTACAGGGGAAAAAAGGGGTAAGACCAATTTTAACTTAAATTTTTCCATTTGTTAAACAAGTATGATACCCATAATGCACTTCAGATTATTGTTGTGGTAGGTCTCTGCCATATTTATATTAATTGAGATAAATATTTTCTATTATCCTTAGAGATTTGAGCTATATAACGATTATAGTCCTGGAAAATGTTAGTAAGGTGACTTCCCCCTATTCCCCCTGTACCCTTTATACATACAATTCAATAAGGCTAAAATGATCAATTTTCTAAAAAAATTTAGTGAATTGAATTTTTTAGATTAAATCATCTTATTAAATATTTATAATTTAGAAAACAATATATATAATTTAATAAGATTCTAATAAATATTTTATTAATAGGATTTAGGTATCAATGGAATTTAAAAAATTAAGCAATTGATAGTATATTAATGCTTAGGAAAACATAATATTAATAATTTAACTTGAATGGTATTTACTATCAGTTTAAGAAAATATGTTGCATATTTTGTAATACCTTGATTCTATGCCTACACAGATTTCAAGATAAAACTAATATTTAGCTTAAAGTTACAATATGCTATATACATCAGTTTATTTATCTGTGTTTATCAGGGGCCAGCAACATTCTAAGCATGAAGAGCTATTTTCCAAAATATGTTTTACTCTGGGGGTGCCAAGAAAAATTTCAAATTTTATATTTGAATGTTCACCTTTTATTTATGTATTTATTTATGATAAGTTGAGAATACACATATTTTAAATGTAATAAATGTAATATTACTTTATTCGCCATTCACGTACACTAGACATAGTATCATACTAGTCACAACTCCAGGCCAGAGCTCACACTACTAGGCTGGCTGCTGAAATGTGCTACCAACCCTTCTGTGTTGAACACTAGAGGAGGGAGACTTTTCCTGTTATTACTGCAAGGGCAACGTCCCCCCGCCCCACCCACTACCTGCTCGTTTTAAGTCGGTGCCTTGTTGCTACAGTATTACCTCCCTTATTCAAAACTCACAGTTCAATATTATAACACAATAGCTTATAACACCAACATATATGCATATCTACAACACAATAACGTTCTTAAAAGTTGAAGATGTTTTTTTATAATTTTCTTCATTCAGCTAAAGCTGGCTTGAAATAGAATTGTCTGTGTTCTGTTCCGGGCTGGGTAGTGACGTACTTCTCCATCAGTGCTGACGTCCACTGCATTATTGTGAAGATCCTGTGGAATTTTCACCAGCTGCCAGCGTTCACTCGTGGGATTGATGTCAGTTGCTTGAGATTCCAAAGAAGTGTCATCGGTCGTCACCAGCCTTGTACCTTCACCTCTATTCTGACCAACCGGTGACGGACCAACCTCTTCTCGTGGTGGATCTCGGGCTGAGTATGGTTTAAACCTATTGAAGTGAACCACAGGGCGTTTTCTTGGATTTAGTGTGTATTGAATACGGTACGTCACATCTGATAATCTTTTCCTGACGACGTAGGGAACCTGCCATGGTTTGTGCAACTTAGGAGTCAAGCCTTCCTTTATTACTAGTGTGTATAACCGAACTTTGTCAGCTACTTTAAATGCTTTCCCAGAAAAGTGGCGGCCATATACTTATTTTGTCTTTCCTGTCCCACTCGAAGATTTTTTCGGAATTGTTCATACGCAGATTCTAGACGATAACGAAGATTCATTTTATATGAAGAGGTATAACTTCTTACTCCACTTGCTCCATTAGTCTTCCGTACACTATATCAATTGGTAAACGAGTTTGTCTTTCGAACATAACCACAAACGAAGTGTATTTAGTTGTTTCATGTACACTCGTACGATACTTCATCATCATCCCGTCCCAGTCATTTTTTTTGTTTACCCAATAAGACATCATGTCTAGTAGCGTACGATTTAATCGTTCTACTAAGCCATCTCACATTGGGTGGTAAGCTGTTGTTCGCGTCTTCGTAATCTGTAATAAACCGCACAAGTGTCTGAATACTGCCCCGTCAAAATTTCTGCCTTGATCAGTGTGAAGTTAGGTAGGTACATCAAATCTTCTAATGAATTCGTCCACCAGAATTTCAGCGTTACAATGTTTCACTCCTGGGAGATGTTATACCTCATTGTTGAATCGCGAAAGATGCTCCACCCACTGAGATACTTCTCTATTGTCTGTGCGCACACGCACTACCTCACTTCCTTCAAGGTAGCAACAAAAGAAGTAGAGACAGTCAACAAGGTCAAGTAGTTCTCTACGTGTTGCACAATACAGCCTCTCTGTGTTATTAAAATGGTGTCTTCAATAAGAAATTAATTTTAATTCACCATCTTGAGTCTGGCCAAGTACTGCTCCGATTCCAACTGCGCTTGCATCACAATATACCAGCCATTCACACTCCGGACGAGGAAACCCTAAAATGGGAGTGGACAATAATCTTATTTTTAACTCCTCAAAGGCGGTTTCGCAAGTGGCCAAAAAAATGGTACTTCTTTTTGAGTGATTCGCTACATAGGTGGAACAATCATATCAAAGTTGCGGATGTAGCGGCGATAGTATCCGGCCATTTGCAGGATATAGTTAACTTCTTCCTCAGTCATGGAAATGGACCAAGATTGAACCTTATTTACTTTCTCTTCTGATGTAGCAATCCCCTGTGCTTATACTCTGTGCCCCAGGAAAGTAATCTGGTCCAGCATAATTTAACATTTCCTAGGTTTGATTTTGAGGCCAGCATCGCGTATTCGTGTAAAACTTGACGCAAACGTTCCACATGTTATTTCTCATACCGACTCCATATCACCACATCATCTAGGTACGCCATGAAGGTTCTCCACTTAATACCTGTTAACACCAAATCCATGAGGCTTTGGAAGGTATCCGGCACATTACATATGCTGTAGCTCATTACGTTAAATTCGTAGAGCCCATCTGCTGTAAGAAATGCTTTTTTGGGACGAAATTCTTGTGCTATCTTGACTTGATGATAGGCGGTTGCCATGTCAAGAGATGAGAACAATATTGCTCCTGATAAACCCTCAAGTATGTCATCCATACGTGACAATGGATAGGCATCTTTCACAGTCAATTCGTTAAGTTTTCGGTAGTCACAACAGAATCGAACGCCACCATATTTTCTTTCTGTAAAGACTATAGGAGATGCCCATGGTGAGGTAGAGGGACTCACCTTACCTTGTTTCTCCATGTCACTGATATTAAGAATAAATTCTCGGTATTTATACGCAATGTGACGCGGATGTTGCTTTGCTGGTCTAGCCTCACCCGTTTCAATTCGATGATATGTTAGTTTTGTACAACCACACTGAAAATCACATTGTGCCACAATATCCGCAAACTCATTTAATAGCGCTATTTTTTCCACACGCGTAACCTCAGAATCCTTATCTTGGGAAAAAGGTCGAACAATACAGCTCCTTGACGATGTTGGTTTGTGACGTGAGAGAGAAGCACATGGAAGAAGAATTTATTCATCAGGTAGGTGGCGGAAGTGGCTCATTGATATTCCCCTTATACAACACAATAGGGTCTGATGATATATTTAGAAGTAAGAAAGGTACCCTGTTTTTGCGAGCTGTGACCAAAATAAAGGACAAAATAAAAAGGGCGTATTTTGCTGCTACTTGTAGGTTGGGGTCCAATCAACCTTACAACTCTTCAAATTCTGAATCCGCTATTTCACCATGTGGTAAAAAAGTTCACCTCTGGCAGGCACGGTGATAATTTCCGCAAGATTAACATGTGACTCGTATGTTTGAAATAGGGACTTCTTAGGGTTTGAATACTCAAAATAATGTCATTTAACTTTAACTTCATCAATATTGAGGACGTCCTGAGAAGTAATTATATCAAATTTATGTGACAATATGAACGACAAACCTAACAGGTCACACTGGGAAATATCTTTAATTACAAAAAATGTTTGTGTGTACGTAGTATTAGCGAGTATGATGGGTAGGGCTACCCGGCCTAAAACTGATAAATGACGTCCACTTACATCATGTATTGAGATCCTTGATGAAACAGGTTAATCTTCTGGACTTTTAAAGCGTTCCCACAGGTCTTCTCGTATTATGAATTCTGTATCTGCAAAATCAATTAGGAAATCCAGTTTAATGGAGCGAATAGTTACAGACACGTAGATCGTAGCTGGATTATTTTTGCAGAAATTTCGAATAACTGATGGGAGACCGATATATAGGTAGGTTAAAACAATATACATCTGCAATCGTAATCGCGAATTTCCCGAAAATGTTGCCACACATTCCCACCGTATATGTCCTTTTTTGCCACATCGAAACAAAGTGATCCCAACTGATCCTGTGTAACTCCATCCCGAGAGTCACGTTTCTTTTCTCGGTACTCGTCCTTTCGATAGCCACGGTATTTACAGTACCTGCACTTAAATACTTGACGTGCAGGTTCAAGCTTTTCTTGGTGACTCACCAACACATAAGAATAAAACATGAAGGAGCTTTAAGAACCCTTTCTCCAGTCTATATAATATCGTGTTCTTTCTGACTTTAAATTGTCCAGAGCTTATAAAATGAAAGATTCAAGTAGGAAGAACCATTTATTTCGTTTTTGTATCAATAAGGCTATTTTGATTTTAAGATATTTTAAAGAAGAAAGGAGCTTATCGTAAAAGTGTTGGAGACTGTTTTACTTGCTTGTGATGAGCCACACAAAATGAAGTTTTTAATATCGATGATATCATGAAAATATTCTGCTACTCACAACATAGTTTAATTTAAATGATTTACTATATGTTTTAAAATAAATATTTTAACTAGATAAAATAAAACACAGCTATGATATATATCTAGGAAACCACTATTATGATATATTGAAATACATCATGTTTCCTGGCAACAAATAATAATAATAATTACTTGATTGTAAAAAAAAAGAGTTTTTATTAATGAAGCTAAGGTTTATAATAAATATAAACGTCAATAATACACGTGATAATGTAATATAATATTATCCACGACATTACGGGAGCCTCATATACGAGGCTAAAAGAATAAAAGGTTACTAAGGGATATCATCCCCTAATATAATATAACATCTAATTATGGTATTCCATGATAAAAACATGTATTTTCTGTGAGAAACTTACACATATGTATCTATTTATAATATTGATATTTTATAATGAAGTGGAGTAAGGTTAATTGAAACTGTACTTTCCTGGAAGTCCCAATCGCTTATACCCGGTCACCACTACAATTACAATGTTTAAAACTGTTAGAATATTTGATTCTTAAGAATGGTGTTAGATTTATTTGTGCTCTACCGACCATTATTAGTAATAACTTAATAATATTTTTTTAAGTTGAGGACAGCGAATGAAAGAACACAGCAACAATAAAAAAATGTAACTGGTAGATAGTGAATTATTTAATTTATTTGGAAATCTATTCGTAGACAGGGGTTAAAAACCAACAATTACAGGCCACTTTAAAAAATAATTGATAGCACATTATTTTAAGCTATCTGCCAGAGCTTTATCTTGCCAATAAAATGTTTTAACCCCTGTCAGTTTATGTGGTATTCTTTAAAACGAGATGGATTATAGGATAGGCAATAATGTTGTGTAATGCACGGTAGAAAATGGTGGCAAAAGACATTCCCCTGGAAGAGTTGGCAGTTCAGGCTGTTCAAATCAAGAGAAAATAAAATCATAGAAATTTAAGAGGATCCATATATTATTATGAATTTCAAAGACTTTTTGGAATCCGTACTCGATCTAAATTTTAAGGTAATGAACCCTCATATTTTTTAAAAGACCACAATTCTGAATTACGAACATTCTACCAAACAATCAAATAAGATCAAGAATAATAAAATGACAGCCTCCGAAATTCCCAGTTACAATAATTCAATTTCCAAAAACCAATATATAAAGTGGTGGCTTGACGGATTGAGGGATGTAAACTCATCGGAAAAAAATTAACAACTCAGGCAACCATTCTAAATCCAAAACTATTACCTTGGACGAAAAAATAAAAATTACAGTTGAATAACCTGATGACTAAAGATAGGGTAAATTCGCTCTTGCGAAAAACGCGAAAAGAAAAAAAAGGGTTGAAAATAGGGTATTTATAAGTTTTCTTTG
>CABFWB010006938.1:0-28705 GCA_902151455.1 Timema bartmani
GACCACAACTCACAACTCACGGGTGAGCCATGCAGTGACCATTCATGTTCTAAATTACTAAATAACAGTGAAGTTCCTTATCGGAAAAAAGAGGTAGTGATATGACAACACTGTTGTGAACAAAGAGCTGGCAATCCCAGCTTACTTTCCCACTCCACTTGCCCAACCCCCCCTTTTACAACACAACACCCCCCTTCAACCATGTTAAACATTCCCTGTCAAAATGTTATAGCCTATTCATTCTAGGAGAAGCTTGCTGGACGAATCACCTTAAAGAGGGGAAGTGAGTTTTGATGGTGTCTGACTTCTCTTAAAGTGTACAATTGCACCCCTTATAGGTAAAGGCGCCATGTTGCCTTATCTATGTTTGCGCCGAGCAGCGTTGCCAACTGTATGATCTAGCTACTGTACAAATTATTATTTATCTATTCTAGTTACAAACGGCCAAGTCCACTCAACTGTTTTTTCCAGGAGAGGACGAAAACGGTTTCACTATGAAGAACACTAGGTGAAAATATGATTGTTTTTCTATACCAAACTGGCAGCTTATAATTATAATTTTAGGCTTTTCTTTATCCAAAAGTTTAAACGATAAATAGTTATTGAGAATTGAAAAATGGACTTGGCCAGGTTTGTAGTAACCCAGATATGGAGTTGGTCGTTTTCGTAACAAATATGAATTATTATTCTTACCTCTTAGTAATCAAGAGAGTAATATTTTTATGGTGTATGTTTATTAAACAATTAAAATTCAAGGGTTGTCAAGTAAAAAAGCCATTTTTAAATATTAAACAAAATATTGGGATACAGATAATGGCCATAAAAAATTAAGTTAAACAGAAACAAAAACTCTTTTAAACAGAAAAGGTTACAGTATTAGTGTTGTTGTGGAGAGACAATCACCATAAACTCTAATTCATCATTGTTATCTCCATTAAAACCCTAATAATCTTTTGGAAACTGGATAGCTTACAGGTAAATATACGTATTAACACACATGAACTCTTCTATTTAAAAGGATTATACTAGTCACAATAACACAGAAAACATGGCCACTCATAGTATGTAAGTTTATTGAAGTCTTGGTTACTTTTCATGGCAACTCTCCTCTTGGCAGCAAAACTACATAGCACTCCCATGGACTAACATTATAAATTTACTTCAGCATCTTCCCTATTTTTGAAAGTGAGTCCATGGCCTCTAGCACATTTCAAAAGTTTATCTCGGTTCACAGCCTTGGTGAGTCAGCTAACATGGATTGCGATGGCAAGTATTTTAGGGAAATCTGTCCATTTACAAAAATGATGGCGGACATCAATATGCTTGGTGCATGCCTGATATTCACTATTCATAGCCAAGTTCAGGGCACCGTGATTGTCTATATGAAGCAAGGTTGGTTCTTTTCTGCCACAAAGTTCTCGACTTAGTAAACCTAGTAGCCAGAACGTCTCTTGTGCAGCCGCAGATAGAGCCATATACTCTGATTCTGTTGTTGAGATTGCTATGGTGGGTTTGCTTTATGTGTTCCACGAGATCGGCGAGCTATTTTTAATAAATATATAGCCCGTGACAGATCGTCTCTCATCTGGGTCACTAGCCCCATCTGCGTCACAATATCCCACATAGTTCGATGTTCCTGGAACATTTTTGCCGTCGAACTCATGTTTACAAATGATGGTCCCCTTCAGGTATCCGAGTGTGCGCTTCGCTACAGCCCAGGGTGCTGATCCTGGATTATGGTTGAAGCGACTCACAGAGCTGACAGCTTCCTGGCAGGTTATAACTTCCATCTTCTTGACATCTCTTGGCTGAGTTGATGATTGTTCTTTGGATAATGTTTCTACTGGGGCCATTGGAGTTCTAACTGGATTTAATGCCTGCATATTGAATAGTTTCAAGATTTGTTCAATAGGCTTATATGAATGTTGATCAATCCAAATATTTCTGTTTGAACGATCTCTTTTTATTTGGAATCCCAATATAAATCTGGCCTCTCCAATATCCTTCATTTTGAAATGTTTCATCAGCTGACTCTTGATATCTTCTTTTGTCTTCTTATCATTTAAAAACAAGATCATGTCATCAACATAAACGGCCAGTATTAAAATTGATTTTCCTTTGAATCTATTATAATATATACACACGAATAATTTGAGACTACTTCATACCGATTTTCTTTAGACATGCATCCAACTTATATTCCATACTCAGCTCACCTGTTTCAGACCATACAGTGATTTTTTAAAGCGGCACACTATTGGATTCACAAAAAAATTCTGGTTGGACCATATATATTTCTTCAGCAAGATCACCTTGTAGAAACGCCGTTACTGTATCAAGTTGATCAATGTCCAAATCATACTACGCTGTCATATCGAGTAAGTACTGAATTGAACTGTAACATACTATTGGAGAGTACGTCTCTTCAAAATAACGCCCTTCTTTAGAGTGTAGCCCTTTATGACAATACGGGCTTTGCATTTAGCAATTTCTTGTCAAAAGTGAACTACCCATCTCTCTCTCTCAAAGAAAGTCACATCTCTGAATATAACAACTTTTTTTTCAGGATCATATAGTCGATAGGTCTTATATTCAAGACTGTGGCCAACTAATATGCATGGCTTAGATTTTAGGTCCAGCTTCTTCAGTTTTTCGGTTGATACATGGAAATTCTAACATGCTTCAAGGTAGGCGTATTACCTGACCAAAACTCTTCTGGGATTTTCTCATTACACTTACTATGTGAACGATTGAGTAATTAATCAGCGTGTTATCAGATTCTGCCCAAAAACTATTCAGGAGACCCGATTCAATTAATAAACAGCGAGCTTTCTCAAAAATGGAACGATTCAGTCGTTTTGCATTGCCGTTCTGTTCAGAAGTATAAGGGGCTTACTTCTGATGCTGAATCCTTGTGGACTGTAACATATTTTTAAAATTAATCCTGCAGTATTCAGCCCCACCATCAGTTCTAAAGGACTTAATTTTTTCACCAAGTTTGATTTTCTGCCAAATTTTTAACAATCTTGAAATGATCAAACACTTGGTCTTTGGTTTTCAAAAAATAAGCTAATAGTTTATGACTGAAATTATTAAAAACCGTCATAACATAACGTGAGTTTGGCAAAGATTGTTCCTCAACAGAACCACAGAGCTAGGAGTGTAAAAGCTCAAATAATCTACTCGTTCGAGAATCACTGTCTTCAAATGGCAAGTGGTGACTTTTGCCCTGAACACACACCTCACAGACAAAATCTGATGGGTTTTGACTGAAAAATTGATACCATAGGCCAAACCATTTTTAATTTTCCTCAAACTATAAGAATGATTAACATGTCCAAGGCGCCTGTGCCACAAATTCTCACTATTTCTCTGTACGGATTGACCTATCAAAGCTGAAATTTTACTGTGAAGTGGTGATGTAAACAATCTAAACAAATTATCTTCATTAATTGCATTCGCTATCACCTTTTTGCTGGAATTAAAAATGGCTTCTCCGTCCATATCAAAATAAACATGATTGCCCTTTTTTTACAATTTGACTTACAGACAAAAGATTAGCCCTTAACTCATGAACTCATGAAGTAAAACATCGTTGACCTTGACTTCTAAAGACCGCTTTGAAACTAACTCTTGTAACCACTCTTTTTATCCCAGAAATAATAATCGAGGAGTTACAAGAAAATTAACAGTGTATTTTATTTGACACAAATATAGTAGATGTATAGTGACAATATACCAAAATAATAATTTAAGTTATGACGAGCAATATCTAAGACATCGATATGTATCATATCACATCGTTAGATAAGCGAGTCGACTTGAAATATTAGAGCCAGAGACTTAGTACAAAGCATAATGTTTCAATAATGGACTTGACCGTACTAATTAGAAATGACAATATTAATATAATATTTGTTTTATACAAACTCAAGTGTAATGACCAAGCTACGAACATTATAATTACTCAACAAGATATTTCATTAAAGGTGAAATTGCCAAGAACGTTTATATCAGAAACATTATTATTATTATTTGACCTCATATTTCACTAAGGTAAATTTGACTAAAATGTTTATCTCAGAAATACTATAATAGTTATGATATTTCATAAAAGGTAAAATTGACAAGAATGTTTATACCAGATACATTATTATTATTATTATTATTATTATTATTATTATTATTATTATTATTATTATTATTATTATTATTATTATTATTAAAGCCTCATATTACATTTAGGGTGAAATCGACCAAAATGTTTATGCCAGAAACATTATTACTATTCAACATAATAATCCACTAACCCAAATTTTTAAACCAAACCCTTGGTATCAAACATAATTTACAATAAATACGAGAATTAGCCAAAATGCCCAAAGTCAGGAAACTTGATATTAAACGTAACATTTCACTAACACAAATTTGACTATCGTGCTTAAAGTGGAAGACCTCGATATTAAGCAACGACCAATTAAAAATGTCTTACATTGATCAGCGTGCGCGTGGAAGAGGACTTTAACATTGAATAAAGCTCCCCAACAATAAATAAATTGAATAGATTGTTCAAAGCAAAACATTATAGGCGAATAGGGAGAATCAAACAATATATAGAGTCTACGGACCTAAAGATATCAATATTCGGCAAGGATACTACGCAACATATATATATATATNATGTGTTTGTATTTTCTTCAAGTTCCTTCCTAGCATAATCGTATTATACGTAATTATTTATATATATATATATATATATATATATATATATATAAAATTTTGACAGGAGCGTTCAAAGACCAATATATAAATATCAAACTTGCTCGTCACTATAACGATAACTCCCAGGCATTTACATAAAGAAAATAACTTAAACTACCAAAAGGTTCGCCCACTGCATAAGGCAAATAGAACAAAGTTAGATGTAAGTGCCCTGTCTAACTATTAATCCCGAAGAGTCAGAAAGAACAATACAAATTTGAGGTGGTCAGTATCCCAAATAACCGCTTAATGCACAACGCCAACAATCAAGCATGCGTATCTCATACATATAAAAAGGGTAATATACCCGCGATACAGCTTAATTTCCCCAAAACATGTTTCCCAACAATAACCCAAACAAACATAATCAGAGTGGCGGTAAAACGCGACCCAAGGTCAAACGCCTGGAGGCAAAAATAGAAAACAAGATCACAAATGAACAAAAGCAAGTTCCCATAGCAATAAATCTAAAATTAAAACGTGGTCACACATTAACCACGTTGATAACCGACAAACTCTCCTCATGATAGTAAATTTAAATTTGTAAGCCCGAATCAACAATTTTGACAATATACCCCCCATATTTATCCGAAAGAGAATTTCGACGAACTTAAATAACCCTTAGTTTAGTCGCCGCTCTCACCTTCTGCAAACCTATGGACCAATGAGTGGCGATGCTAGCGAAACATATAGTGAAGTAAACGAACTGACATGTCACCAAGAGTGGAGGGGGGAGCAAGAGAAAGAGAGGAGAAAGCGGAGTGGGAGGGACGGCGCAGGGGGATCTACCGGTCGCCCACGGAACTAGGAGAAGCCTCAAGAACAGCCCTGGCGGAGGAAACGAGAATCAAGCGCGCGGAGTTCTTTTATCTTGGTTTCTTTTCTGAGAGTGACTTTCTTCCCGAGTGGAGAGTAGAAACAGACCTCGGTTCAGTTTATGGAGTTTTGTCTTAGAGAGAGAAGGTCAGTGCACACGCGCGTGAGAGTTAGATTCCAACAGGGCGGATGGTAAGTGTTATCCCATTTGTTTGAACTTGTTACATGTAACTCTTTACATTGGTAAGTCAATATCACCAATGCTATCAGTAGGCCTAACCATTTCTTGATTGTTGGCGGTGGTAATGGTTANATTTGTTTGAACTTGTTACATGTAACTCTTTACATTGGTAAGTCAATATCACCAATACTATCAGTAGGCCTAACCATTTCTTGATTGTTGGCGGTGGTAATGGTTAAGGATCCAGATTCTCTCTCATTCTTGTTTAGTCATATGGGCTGAGCAACCAGAGTCTAAATACCAATATCGCTTTTTATTGACGTCTGGTCGGTGACCTGGTGGTCTAGGGGTAAGGTGTCACACTTCTGCGCTGAGGGTCCGGGGTTCAATCCTCGGTCCCGGCACAGATTTATCTGAATGCCAAACCCTTCCTTCACCTCTGACAAGATGTGTATTAATCACAACTTGTGAATGTGAGGAATGCCAGGCCTCCACCGTGGTTCAGATTCCACGTTAAACTGTAGGTCCTCCATTTCATCTCACAATCACCCTACTCATGCACATTAGCGTAAGTGCGTATAACCCGAACGGGTAGTAAGACGCGGTGCTAATAATAATAATAATAATAATAATAATAATAATATTGACGTCTGAACGGAAAAAGATGTTAACAAAGCCTCATTATGTTTGTCAAATATCTTATCTGCGCAGTTCTTAGCCTAATGCCCACGCTCTACGATGATAACAGCGTGGGCCCGTCCTCATAATATTATCACTTTTGACAAAAGGATTTTCAGGTTGCTGTATATTATTTACTCCTTTACTTCTAAAACCTTTTCTGGTACCATCAGAATCATACATGGCATGGGTTTTTAGCGTGTCATCACTCTTTGCGGTCGATATGTCCTACAACAGTTTCATCTTTATTAAATCATCTTTGACTGCTGGTCCAGAGCTCTCAATACCCATGATCATGGGTTTTTACTCATCGGGCAACCCTGTTAGCAAAATCGTTGCTACTCATTCAGCACTTACAGTTAAGCCAATATTAGATAACTTATGGGTGGTTGTTATTATTTTATTAACATGATCCTCTACCGATGAGTTATTTTTTAATTTTATGATAGTAAGGATACGCAAAAGACCTACACGTCCTATTGATACTATGTCTTGTAAAGCACTAGCTAGGTTTTTTCCAAGCTTACTTAAAGTAGATTTTGTTGACTGCACATTCATATAATTTAGGGGTTCTACAAATATAATTATTTTAGTCTAGCTTTTACTCCTTTCTGTACGTCTTTATCGGTATACCTGTTACGCATTCCCATAGTTATTCCTGCTCCAGATACGTCTGCACGGTGTCATAATTTTCCTTTAAGGTTCTCGATTGGCGGTAGTTGACTAGACATTTCGGAGAAAGTTTGTAGACTATCATGAAGAAAAACAAACGCTATTTTAACCGTTCGGGGCCCATCACCTGTTGGAAACTAGACGGTTTACAGTTAAATAAACGTATTAACACATATGAACTATTTTATTTAAAAGGATTATACTCGTCACAATAACACATAAAACATGGCTACTCATAATATTTAAGTTTGTTGAAGTCGTGTTTACTTTCCATGGCAACTCTCCTCTTGGCAACAAAAATGCATAGCACTACCATGAACTAGCATTATAAATTTACTTCAACATAATCTGGATCGTCATCATGATTCTCTTCTGGTATTTCAGCCAAATTGTTATTTTGTTCATTGGTGATTTTTCAGTACCACTTCAAGTTTTCAATTTCACCCCACGTATTTCCGTAGTGTTTTTCCAACAGCTTTTGCACATCTTGAATTTTAGTAGCATTGATTCTCACTCCTGGTAGTACTTCAGTAGGCTTGATCATTGATATTCGCTTACCTTGTTTCATAAATCCAAAGGCCTGAGCTGTGTCGGATAGATATGACATTTCACCCTGTACTGTTATTGAACGAGGGTTAGTTTGTTTTTGTAGAACAAGTCTTCTTATCCGTTATATTTTAAAATGAAGATCCTTTTTTTTTTCTTTCACATTTCGTTTTGCCTGTGTCCTCCAATCGAAGTTACTTAAGTCTATTCCGGATTATTTTACCATATTATGGGCTGCAAAAGCTTCATGGTATTCTCTAAGGTCAACAAAGTTTTTTTTTAATTATTGCTCCTTTCAATTAATCCAAAGATACGGTCCCTGGGCATAAAGGAATGTCCAGTTAAAGGAAAGACAACTTCCATTCTTTGAATGTGTTCAGGACTGCGGTATAATAACAACAAACACATGTCCAAAACAATAAGTATTTTTGTTTTGGCCACCGCATCCGTTGGCGACCAGGCGAACTGTATGTGCATCTTCTAACTTATCACCTAGAAGTTTAGTTTGAAGATCCTCGTATACTGCTGACGAAACTTCGCTAGAAGATTTAATCATCTCGTGTTTACACCATGTATAAACTGACATGTTTTTATTTTGTATAGCTTCCTTACCATTAGAGATGCCAAATACAATAGTTAAATTGTAGCAATACAATTGACGTGAGTAGTAAAAAATCTGGTCAGGTAATTTGGGGAGGGGCAGATCTTTCTGTATGTCGAAAGACACTATGTAAATGCACTTTTGTTTTTCTTTTAAAAGACTAACGAAAGTTTTGGCCATTGTTTTGTGAAGCGTTAGCTCACTTCTTAAAGCTTTCTTGTTTTCATCACTTTTTTACCTTTTATTTATTTCGGCTGGCTCAAGACTTTTGAAAAAACTTCAGTCACTTGTATTTTGAAGCTCAAATTGAATTTCGAAACAAAACTATTTTTAAAAAACCTTCTGTAACTTTAAAATCATCTGAGACAGAATCTTGGTACATACGCCACATTGTGGCAATGCTTAGGTCCGAGTCGAGGTAAATTCTACAGCTTTTTTTTTCTATAGTAATGTGACTCTAATCCTTTGAACTGCGTGATAAAATATTTTACATATTCAAGTTTCCCTCTATTCTTTTCTTGTTTTCTGCAGCCCCCTCGTGTTTCCACAGGGATATCAGCTCCTTGCTTTTTGAAGCGTATAAAACAACCTTCCACACGATGTTTTTGTAATTCCAAGAATATGGAGGAATGTACCCCTGCATACTTGGATTATGTTGACGGCTTGATTCTTTACAAAATACTGAACAATGATTCCCTTCTTACCTCGTTCTCCAGTCCTAGGTCGAGATCGTCGTGGAATTGATATACTACAATAATTTAGTATGCGTCTTGGCTGGACTTATTTTTAACAGCACTGGATGCAGAGTGAAATTCTTTTATATCCACCATTTTAAGCAGACTGCAATTAATCTTACTACCTCTATGACCTCAGGTGGGGTATGTTGGCATTACCTTAGGACTGTATCTGTAAACAAAAAAACAAACAGAATAACTTGTTAAACACTCCTAACCAGAATTGATAGAATAAATTTAAAAAAAATCATCTTGCAGCATTTATTAACACTATTGAGTAATATTTTACAGCGTTGGATCAATTTTCTTATGATAAACCTACTTTTTATTGTTTCAAGGTTATCTTGTTTTGAGTTATTGTAGGCCTAGGTATCTGAATATGCTTAGCTCGTTATATTCAAAATACAAAGTGGAAGAATTAACACATTATAAAATAAACTTTAAAAATTCATTATTTAGTTACAAAACCAAACTAAAATAAAAAAACCAAAAGCTAGTAAAAAGTATTAGGCTACTAACCTTGTCGTGCCTCATTGTTCGACGTTTGCGTCTTTTCTCTGCACTTGAACAGCCCCCACTCAAACCACCCTCTCTACTGCCCGGGCCGCTCTGCTCTTGTTGCCGTCCATGACGAGTTCACTCTTTGATCGGTGTCAATGAGAACTCATGGACAGGGGTGTGCAAGGTGTCATCCTGCCTCCCTTACGTGTTCTTGGCTTTTTGAGCGTCTTTAACATTTTATTATCTACGTCCTATGATGGAACCTGCGGTGCAGCCTTGTGCTGCCCATTTTGGCAGAGGGAGTCAAAGGTTTCCGTTCGCGGGGTCTGAAGGCCCCTTCGGTCAGGAAGGAGCTCGTGCCAGGTGGCAAGTGGTCCACCACAAGCCCGAAGGCAGGAGCTTTAGTGGCAGCTGCCCTTTCGAGGGATGCGGATGAAGCCGAAACCAGCGGGGCCACTCCAACCCCGGAGTCGAGCGTGCCGCTGGCCTAAGCAAAAGAGAGTCACCTTCGGGGGACGAATCAACCCTTTCTAGGGCCAACAAAGCTTGCGTGACCTCCCAAGTTACCGGGGAGGTGGGCGCAAAAAGACAGCCGAACCGGCGAAGTCAGCGGGGCCCCTCCAACTACCGGAGATTAGCGTGTTAATGGCGGCTGCCACAAGGAGTCGCTGGCCCTTTTCGGGGCTTATGACGATTCGGCCCTTTCCAGAGCCAATTACCAGCGAGGTGGGCGCAGATGGCCAGGGTGAAGTCAGCGGGGCCACTCCAACTACAGGAGGTGTGCGTGCCACTTACGGACCCACCAGGGCATCCGGTAGTGCATCCTCGGGCCTTGGCTCGTTGGTCAGTGCCGGCTCCCTACAAAGCGTCGGCAGCAATGCCAATGTGGACGAAAACAGTGGGGCCCATCCAACTACAGGAGGTGTGCGTGCTGCTGATGGCCATAAAAGTACTTGAGGCCCTTTTTGGGGCCGACAGCCCACAAACAAAGAAGGGTAGTGAAAGATCTCGCCAACACGATGGGTGGAAACCTAACGGTGCCAAAGGAAGCCCTGATGTGGGGAAGCCTAGCCCTCGTTCGCCGGTAAAGACCGCTGCAAGCGGGACCGACGCGAGCAATATAGCAAGGGTCTCAAAAACCTGCGTCAACTCCGACACCTCCCGCCAAGGGGTGTTATTAGGTAAGAAACGTCCGGCTGAACTCTCTTCAGACTTGGAAGACCGGGTCACACGATTCGTGCATGTCGACAGCTCGTGCGATTCCGTGGACGTTGAGGGACTGTCTTCAGGACCAGACCTCCCGTTGATGTGCGATGTGTCGAGCCAGGGGTCCAATGATGAGTCTGAGTGCTTTCAGATCGTAAGACTCCGCCAAAGGTTGTAAGGCTGGCAACACCAGGAAGCTACCGGGGGCAACTCTAACTATTTATGTGGCAGCTCTGGTGATAAGAGCGAAGGCAACCGTGGCCCGGGCCAGAGTGGGGCAGCGTTGGGTAAAGGTGGGAAGCGGGGGAAACCATAGGGTATCAACACAAGCCGTGCCTCACCCCAGCCTGGTACTAGTGGTTCTAGGGTGACCACAAAGCCAAGGGGAAGGTCCCTCCCATCATCTTGTGTGATGTGGAGGACTACTCCAGGGCAGCGAGGGCCATCTATCTAAGGTTAGAAAGCCTGTGGAGGTGGTCAGGCAGCCGGGGGATCGAGTGCGCCTCCAGTGCGGGTCGGATGAAGCTTACCACGCCCTCCAGAAGTTCTTGCCGAGCTTGGTGATCCAGCATTGGTCCTACGAGCTGGGACGGGAACAACTGGTCAGGGTGGTGGTGAAGGGACTCCAGACACGGAAAAACCTGGCGAACTCCAAGAATAGCTGGTGGAGATGGGTTTCCCTGTGAAATCCATCACCCATATGGATCCCAGTTGAAACGGGTTCAGAAGACCGGTGAAAGGCAACGGTTGCCTAACGTTGTTGTCTCTATAACTTCCGGGGAGCATACTGCAAGGTTGTACTCCATATCAGTTCTGTGTGGGTTCCACGTCACGGTGGAGAAGTTCAAGTATCCCGGAGGCCCGGTCCATTGCAAGAACGGTTTCCGATTTGGGTATGTGCGGAGGGATTGCCACGCTAACCCTACGTGTGGATTCTGTGGTGGTGACCACAAGAGGAGCGGGTGCCCGGAGGAGAGACGATCTGTCCCGAAGTGCCTGCACTGCTCAGTAGCCCACTCCTCGGCGTGGCGGGGCTGTCCCACGTACCTGTCCTTGCGGGCGGCGGGGACAGTACGAGCCTCCAGGGGTCAAGAAGGGAGGGTCTGAACGAAGGCCAGAAACCCTCGGGGCACCTTGCGGTACGGAGAGTGACCGTGACTCCAGCTCCAATACCAAAGCCACTGGTGCAATCTTTCACCAGTGTGCTGTCAGGGAGACCAACCCCTCCACCTCAGGACCAGGCATCTGCCAAAGCCACCTTACCAGAACCAGTGGCATCCAGTTCAACCCTCCCCGTCGAGGACCCATCCAAGACCGCTCCTTTCCCATTTTAAACCCTCATCTCCCCCATCCCGCACCCTGCACCTCTTTCCCCATCCCTTCGCACCCTTCCAACTCTTTCCTACCACTCCCCACTCCTAACCCTTGCCCCTGCCACCTCCACACCTACCCCAGAGAATGACATTGCAAAGCTCAAAAATTGCATTGAGCTACTCAATAGTATTCCGGGACTGGATCCATCGGACTTTTCATCGAGTCTCTTGAGGAAGGTCCAGGAATCTCCGAGGAGTAACTGTAGCCACCTGGTCATGGAGCACATCTACCTCTACCGGGTCTTTCATGTTAGTACACCCGAATAGAGGACCACCAGTGCTGAAGAAGCTCACAGTCGCACTCTGGAACGCCAACGGAGTCGATGAGAAGAAGGCTGAGCTTGAAAGTTTCCTGGCAAAGCATCGTGTCAATGTAATGCTGTTGGGAGAAACCCACTTGCGCTCCACAATGAGGTTCTCGTTAGCAGAGTTCATCTGCCATGGGAAAGACCGAGAGGGGGATGTGGGAAGGGGTGGGATGGGATGGGATGGCGGTCCTTTAAACGAAGGGGCCAAGGCCATCACGTCATCTCGCTTCCTCCCCTCCAACATATGGAAGCAATGGCTATCCAATTGGTGACCTCCATCAGCTCAGTACGAATCATTTCCATCTACTTCACTCCCTAACACCGGTTCGACCGGACTACGAGGGCTGACATGGAGGTGCTGCTTCGAGATACCACGCCTGTTTTAATCGGTGGTGACTTCATCGCTAAGCACCCTTCATAGGGCTCTGGGATTATGTGCGCTCGTCGTGGATTGCTCCGAGACGTCATAGACTACGCGGCTTGTTGACTTCCGGCCCCCCAACCCCACCCACTTCCCTCACAATCCCCTTGGATTCCCGGACGTCCTCGACTTCGTTGTCTCCAGAGGGATCAAAAGGTGGTCGGTGCTGAAGTCTCTAGCTGAGCTAGACTCGGATCACAATCCCGTTCTTGTGAACCTGGGACGTGCAGTGTCCTTCATAGACCCCCAGAAAAACCCAACCTTAAGCGCACTAACTGAAACAGGTTCACGAATGTGTTGAGAGAGATGTTGGGACCCACCCCTACCTTTCGAACAGCAGCAGAAATTGATCGCGGTGCGGAGTTTATAACTTCCTCCATCAAATGGTCGCTCGAAGGCTCAACGCCGAGGCACCGTCCTAAGAGGACGCCACAGTCTTCTTTGGCCGATTCTATCCTCAGGCATGTCCGGGAGAAAAGTCGGCTGAGGAGGACTTGGCAAATTTCGAGGGACCCGGTAGACAAGGTCATACTGGAGCCGCAAAGTCCATGCGGTTCGCGAGATGGTTCAAGAACACCGGAACAGTGTCTGGGAGGACACGATTGAGAGCCTGTGCGTGCAGGACAGGTTCCTGTGGCGCATGCAGAAGAACTTGATGTGGGTCCCCGCACCAAGGCCACCTATTGTAGGTCGTAATGGGGGGACCAACTCCGATTAGGAGAAGGGCGATGCTCTCGCAGAGCACTTAGAGGCACAATTTGTACCGAGTGACGACCCGTCAGACCCGGTTCACATTGCGCACGTGGTTCAGGTAATTGGTGTGGTCTCTTACAGACCCTTGGATGAACCTGAACCCATGGAGGCGACAGAAATGTCGCGGGCGTTAGTCGCTATAAGACTAAACAAGGCCCCCTGATGCGATGGTATCAATAACGCGGTCCTCAGAAAGCTGCTCTTGGAGGTGATTAACGGAAAGTGAAGTTATTCAACCTCTGGAAGCACGCCAACGTCCTATGCTTTCATAAACCGGGTAAGGACCCGG
The DNA here is from genome assembly GCA_902151455.1 of Timema bartmani. Classification (NCBI taxonomy): domain Eukaryota; kingdom Metazoa; phylum Arthropoda; class Insecta; order Phasmatodea; family Timematidae; genus Timema; species Timema bartmani. Next base: position 13,841 of record CABFWB010006938.1, read on the forward strand.
CCCTAGCTTTGTCTTACCGACCGATTAGCTTGCGCGACTGTTTGGGTAAGTTAGTTCGAGAAACTTCTATTGACGAGACTGACCCGACATGTTCGCGAGGCGGGAATCTTGGTGGACGAGCAGTTCGGCTTTCGAGTGGTACACGCTACTTCTCACCAACTCGTCCGTATTGTAAATGAAACCCTATCGTGTGAGTGTTGTGCATGTATTGAAACAACTTGATAGCGGTAAAAGTGGAAATTACTGGCAGTGGCTCTTATAAAACATTAGCGAAGGATTCCTCGTTCCATTTCTTTTCATTTCAACAGATTATGCCTGGTTCAATTTATCAGGATATGTAATTTCTCAGAATACGCGGCACTGGGCTATACAAAACTCACACGAGCACCGTCAGAAACCGCTCCACAATTTAAAAATTGGCATTTGCTGTGCAGTTTCTGGTAACCGGATCATCAGGCAAATATCCTTTGAGGAGATTATTAATACAGCCGTCTATTTACGGCTGTACAAAAAATTTGCAACCCGGTTGACTCCGGAAGAACTTTCCTCTGCCTTCTTCCAACAAGATAGAGTGACTTCCTATATTTATGATCGGTCTCTCACTCGAATCCAAAGAGATTTTATGGAGGTAAGAACAATCAGTAAGGACTTCAGACTTCAGACTTATCTCCATGCGACTTTTACCTCTGGAGCTCGCTAAAAGTGAAAGTTTATCAGAACAAAATACAGTCTTTGGAAGACTTGAACAATAACATACGACAAGAGGTTGCCAGCACCCCAGTTGAAGAACTGAAGAAAGATTTTCTTAACATGATACACCGCACGCAACTGTGTATAGCGGCTGATGGCGACCATTTCAAACAGAGACTTTGAAATCACAGTGCAACATTTCAAAATCTAAATGTTATAATGAATAATTGTAAACAAGGAAACAATAAATGTAAGTGTACTTTTAAATATTACCATTTATTTATTTTTAAAATGTTAAAATGTGCATTGATACTATTTAATAGAGTTTTATTTCTTGGGGCCGGTTTTATTTGGTCCACTCTGTATATGCAGTATCAATTGGATAAACCAGACATTAGGACCTGCACCACTACAACTCAAGAAACAAGTAAAACTTCTCCCTGACACCACACCACCTTAGCCTGTATGAAAAAAGCCATCGTACAAAGGAGCAACCTATTTCAACATTCTCCCGGACTATCTTACGAGACTCCCTGAAAAACAAACTTCTGGAACACCCGTTCTACACTCGGGGAAAGTTCCTGGAATGGAGGAATGACTAGCAATGACAAACCACAGTATTAGGAAGAAATCTCTTTAGAATACAACTACGTGGCCTATTTCTACAACCTGCAAAATTCTGTATGTAATTTATGTATTAGCCTTATATCTAATTTTTTATAAATGAAATGTACTATGGCAATTATTCGGATCTCCATGATATTAGATCACGTTGATAATAAAATGAAAAAAAAAAAATCCCACTCAACACATTTTTCTTTCTACATTTTGATATGACTTTAATTACCTCTGTTTAAAGCTGCTATGGTCAAGGGTTATTATAATTAGATAGATAAATATTTTATTTTGGTAAATTCCACCTTAAGAGATTTTATTTTTCTTAAATAGGGCTCGGTACTCAGTAGTCAGTAGTGAATTCCACAGATTATTAATACAAGTCTCGGAAAGCTAATTTTGAGAACCGGTGTTGTGGTTTACCTTCTTATGAAATTCAAAGAAATATCCCATAACAACTCACAAAATAGTGTTTTTGTGTATATTAAGTACTTTTAAATTATATTGTGTGAAACTTATTCATCATGGGTAAAGCTAAAAAAGGAAAAAAAGGCACTAAAGAAGATGAAATGTAAGTATATTAGGTTACAATCTGTGAGGAGGACCACATTGGATTTTTAACTATATACCTATTTTGTGCAAAGGACATTAAAATTAAATTATTCTTTTGTTATTTGTACTTTGAGTTTAAGACATAGGGGCTATAAAAATACAAACAATATTGAAATATGCTGGTCATTAAAATTAAACAATATGCTACATATAAGTAAGGTTAAGTCTGATGAAGGATGAAATTAAAACTGAAATAGGATTACCACTATCCTCATCAACTCATATGCCTAATCTAAGAATACATCATTATGCCTATAAGTTAATTTTATAAAAGAGGAAATGAGTTAAGGAGATGGGAATTAAATACTGGATTAAAGGGGATAGACCTACCTATTAACAGTTTATATTTTGTCATTTGGCTCTTGATTAGGACTTAATTCGAATTCTCTTCTCATGCACTGTCACCTTGATATGTACCCTTGCCAGTTGCATGAGTAATCACGTGATCAAGTGTAGATCCATCCGAATTAGAGTATCACAGATACTGATGCACCCCTCACACGCTCTTGAATCTAAGGATAGAAGCAATATGCTATCGACGCTTTCTTGCTGCTGTGTTTGACCCACAACTTTTTTATAATTAGCTTTTCATTTTCTAGAGATTGTCTGCTGGCCATTTTAAACTATACCAGATGCCAAATCAGACTTGTTTTATAATATTATCGGCAAAAGTAGCTAACTATTTCTTGGCATGTATTAATTTTTGTAAAACAATGGCAACACGTTTGATGCAAACAATAAATTGGTTCCAATATTAAAAGCTGTAGGCGATTTATTTTCATTAAATAGGTCTGATAGATGGTGTTTGACATATTTTCTAAAGTTATTAATAGGTGGTAGCACTCTGGTCCCAAGGATGTAGCAAGGCTCGTTGCTGTTTGAAGTGGCTAATGCAGTCTTCGATAGGATATGTGTGGAGTGTGAATTAGTCAAGTCTCTTACTCATGAATCCTTCCAAGTATCCTCGAGACACAAACTATATAACCCCTACTAAAATGAATACATTTATCAAGTAATATGAAATATTCAGCCCATAACATAATTAATACTAAAGATTGATTCTAGCTAGTTTTAACTAAGAAAAATCTATGATAGCCTAAGACTTGTAATTTATGAACAAAGTACCTATGCAGATAGCACAAATGGATAGTAAAACTTGTTACAAACAAAAATGAATAATTAGGCATATAGCTTGTATAAAAAAATAAAGTTATGTATATACAAGAATACCTACTTCCTTTTAGAGCTAAATTCTCAATGAAACTTTTCGTTATAGTAACATTCTAGCTTTTATTTTGTTTCTAGTCATGAATCCTAAAAAACTAAGGGCTCATCTCTCTGTAAGTTCCAACAATTTACATTTGGGCTATCAATTTTGTCCTGGCCCGACATCTTAGCTTGGTTGGAAGCGTGTCTGCCTAGTTAGATAAGAGACCTGAATTTGATTTTTGATACGATCAAAAAATTGTCATTCCATGGTGACATTTGGGCAATCAGTCGGATCAGAAATCGCAAGTTAAATACAGTGACTTAGCATAAGTTACCCCCAGTTAAAAATAAAATTGTTTGCTTATATATATCTCGTAAAGTTTTTAAACACAGCTATAAAAAGTTTTAATCTTTTTATTTACTTTTTGCAGTGATGATGACATTGATATTGAAGCTACAGCTATGACTGATGAAGTGTCTGCTTCTAAGGATAAAGATAAAAAGAGCAAGTCAAAGTAAGCTCTACCATTTTTTAAGCAATAACACAGTTTTGTACCCGGCCACAAAGGCCCTACAGTGTGTTTATAGAGCTAATAGGCCTATATAACTTTGGATTCTAATTGAGCATACTGGTGCCCATTTTATAGTTTGGGCTAGCTCAAAGAATTATTGGTATTTGGTCAATGCCTATCAGAGCGAATTCCTGTACCAAGGGTTCTTAATTTAGCTGTACTAACACTCGGTAGATATTCTTCAACAATGATTTTGGAAGAATTAAATAGCTTGGGAAGTTTACTTTGCATTGTTTTGTGGAATAGTGGGTTCAAACCCCTTACCATTCTCCTACCCCCATATTGTAAACTCCCATCTTCTCCAATGGTGAATGTTTAAGAAATTATTTAAATGTCTCCTTTCTCTTTTTCTATGAACTAGGCATAATTAGTTCAAGTAGGTACAAGAACTAATATCTAACATACAAATGAGTTCACATATTTTCAGAATAATACAAAAACATCAATGATCATTACTTTCTAAATGTTGATACACTATTCACTGTAACTTTGTTCATCCATAAAAGTTAAAGAGTTGCTTGGAAACAGTTTCATTTTTAATACGTCTCACAAATCCAAATTTTTGTTTCAACAAGTGATCTAAATTTACTTTAAGTGACACACTACATTTGTGAGGAGTAAATAGGCCTCACAGTGAATTGATCTAAGTAACAGCTCAACTTTCAGTAAATGCTAAGGATACAATGAATTGACTATAACATTAGTTTAATAAACTTAAAGTAATCTGGTAGAAATAAACATTACGAAAATACAAACACTTTTGACGTGAATACGTCTTTAAATTTGCTACCATACGGGGGCAATCCAAAAAACCTAATGATAACAAAATCGGGGGATACAGTTTGGTGTTGTAGTTTCGAATCTTTCCTCTACATCCAAAATTAAATTATACCACTGGATAGCTAAAGGATCAAAGAATTCATTACGATAAGCGAGAACAGTGACGCATCGCGCTCGGTGGAGGGGGAAGCGCCGCCATTTTGAGGTTATTTTGCTGCGTATCGAGATTTGCAATTAGTATAACTTTTGACTCGGAGAAGCTACGATGTTCGTTTAAGTTTAAACGTATTCACGTACAACACACGGCCGTGTCCATGACACAGCCACACCCCATTTTTTTTAATTTGCTGTCAACATTGGTATTATCTTACTCTGTATTATTTGTATGATGTCTATGAAAAGTGACAATTGCAGGTCACATGGCTATCTATGTATATGAAAATAGTGTCTTTAAACCTGTTAATAACGACACTTCTTAACAGACTGAAGTTGGATTCATTCATCTAAAATATTTGTTATAGGTCTACTTGCGTGAATTGCACCTGATATAGTTTTAATTACTGTCAAATTTTAACAAAAACCAAATGTTATGTGAATCTAGAAAATGAAATGAAATAAGGGATCATGTAGAGAGAAAGAGAGGGGAAGGAATAGAGTTTGAAGAAACTGCGGTTTTTCGGGTTTCTCTTACTTTTTGTTAAATTTTCAGGGTTTCTATAAGTTAGCAAAAAAAAACCTTGTTTTCTTATCATTAAATATACTATCTTAATTTTGTTCCTAGTACTGAAAATTCCTCTTTGATCAAAGTGAAAAAAAAAAAAATTATCACTGTATGAGAGGTTCATATTTCCACAATAATATATCAGTTAAAATTTTGATTGAAAATTCAATGGTTATGTTTAATTTTGCTTGATTTGAACATGCAAAGTAGAGCTAGAGTTACAGTAAATATAATTTTTATTTGAGCTTCACACTCTTCAACATTCTGTAAAATTAATCTACTTGACAAATATAAAAATAATATTAAATTTTTTCAAATAAAAATAATGTTATATATATATATATATATATATATATAACATTATTTTTATTGTTTGTTTTTGATAAGAATTATTTATAATTTTTGCAGATAATAAATAACCTTTTAGAAAAACAAAAGCATCTACTGATTTATCAGATAAGCATGAACAAAGTTTAGTACAAATATTACTACTACTAAATAAAATGTCCTTTTGGAATATCTTGTTTTTGATTTTATTGTAGGAAGTACTTAATTAAGATGATGAAGTCGATTTATTTTTTGGCATGTTCTTTAAACATTGCAAATTCTTGCTTTAGTGATTGATTTTGATTCTTTTATTTTTCGGGAGCTTTCTGTACATTATTTATGGCTTCACGGATTTCATCTTGTAGTGACAATGGTGTTTATTTGTTTGCATAAATTCGAGCATGGCGGATTTTTTTTAAAGATCTTTATTCAGAAAACCTAAAACCACAGTTGTCAAAAATGGTTTGCGTTTTTTTCTTTCATCTAATAACCGTGGCTTTCTGTTTCGGGTGGACCACAATCCTAAACTCTAGGAGGGAGTATGGAGTTAAAATCAAATTCATTGAGCCTATATTCAAATCAGTATCCAATTCTGCTATTCAAATTAGGCAAGCAAACAAAAACAAATGAACACAAGTCAAAAAAATGATCCTTGTACTATCTCAGTTCAAAATTGTAAGAACATTGGACCCACCTTCCCTCATACTTTTGATAACACTGTGGTTCAACACACACAGTATAATTTTTTTCAATGATGTGGTTTTAACATAAGTATTGTGTTTGTTCTATAGAATACTGTTATTTTCCAAATTAATAACTTTACATTTTACACCCAATCCTTACATCAGGGATTTTAATAACCAAGGCCTGGATTTTGATGGCCTAAAAATGGTTAAAATATTACTTGTATAATGACATTAAATACTTTTATAAAATGACCTGAAAGTTACAAAAATTAACTCAAAATAATAACAAAAACTTGCAATGAATGCATAAGATTAAATCAAACACGCACTTTACAAGTGTAAACTAAAATAGATCCTAATGCAAGGAAAATCCTTTATCAACTAAAGTTGCATTTCAGTAAAAATTAACACCGAGTTACAAATTTCTGCTTCAGAAGCAATAGTTACCCCTCCCATCGCTATCTTACCAACTTAGTAGGGCCTAATAGGATTTATTAGCAAGTTTGGTTTTCTACCCCACCTGGTTACAAAGTTCATATTCCTAGTCCGACAAACACGTGAGAGGAAAACCAAATGTTTGGGTATTGAGGCATCAGTAATATTAATATTCAATGCCTAAAATTACCAAACAATGACACAAAGCAATAAAAAATAATTTAGAAAATTCCAAAATGACTTAATGTCGCTACTCCCCAACCCGTGGACCCACATGTCAGGATGGCTTAGTGGGATGGGTAGGCAGTGGCAAATAACTGTGGAGTTTGTTTTATCTTGTTTATTGAAATAAACAAATTACTCTACTAGTGTATAATGTGATTTAGGCTTTAGAACTAATTAAGAGAGGTCCTCATTCTATCAATGTCCCTAATGAGCAGTCCGTGCCATGACCTATCCTAGGTGTTATAACTCTAGATGGTGTTGAACACTCGCCTGCTCGCTATGGTCTATTTCAGACTTCTTCATACTGAACAGGGACTCATGCTGTAGAATATTCGCCCCACATTTTGCGGTAACTTGGTAGCTGAGTATGTAAAACCTGTCAAAGTAGCCCCCCCCTCCCTATCAGCTGCCATTCTTCTGTGCCCCCCCCCCTCTCTGGTACAATATTAATCAAGCTCTATAAACAGAGTTTATGTACAGATGAGCATTGTCTGTGGTGTATTAAAAAACAAACGGCTTGTCATCAAAATTTGAGCCCTACTAATAATTTACAGGACATAACCATATAGAAAGGTTCCCTTGGACCTTAAATTGTCCTTTTATTCACTCGAGTGCAAGAACAGGCAGAACCAAACTAGAGTACCCAAAACCATGCCAACCCTGCTAATCACTCAGTCACAAGAAAGAATAGGGTTCTATAAACCTGTGCTTGAACTTTTAAATCACTTTATACATTAATAACGGCTCTTCACAGTTATAATCCTTTAATTGTAACCACAGTGATAGGGTAAAAAAGGTGTAGCTATTTACAGGTAATTTGTATATCACCGGTATAGCCTACTTAGGTTAGGCTGTTAATCAAAAATTACAAAAAATCACTAAATTTCTTCTTGCAAATATTTTTACAGATATAGTTTTAAGTAAACCTAACTATATTTTGTCACTATAGTTGACATACTGGATATGTTTACACAAGTTTTTTTTCATGTAAATATTAACTTCACATTTAGTTCTCCAATAGGAAATTTCAGTATGTGAGAATATTGGATGATTGTTATGTTAGACTAAACTGGTTTTATCGTTTTATTTGAGTCCCGTCTTTCTTTTTTCTCCATCCGCCACTAGGAAAAGGGGTGAAAGTGAAGAAGTAGATATAGATAGCGCCAATGAAAGTGAAATTGAATTGTCCTCTAAAAAGAAGAAAGGTAAAAAGAAAAAGAAAGCTGAAGAAGACGAAGATGACGATATGGATGAATTAGCTAAACAATTGGAAGACTTGCCCCTTGATAAAGGGAAGAAAAACAAAAAAACAGGAAAGGTATGTTGAAAATAATTATTTGATGAAAGCTAGTGACTGATTATTACATTTTTTGTTCACTTGGTCTCTGGTGTCAGGTTCATAATAGACTGGATTGTAGGTTCAAATCCTACCTGATGCAATAGGGGTGGTTTATTTATTACCTTTGATTCACCACTGTAGTTCTCCCATCCTCTCTCCATGCTGGGGAAGGTGCATTTCCTATAACTTACCTTTCCATCTCTAGTCTATAGGTTAAGTTGTTAAATTGTGAATAAGAAAATTGTAATAGATATATTTAGATCAGTATTGTGACATGTTTATAATGATTTAGGTTAAAGATTAGTGGGTGGAAGGAGGGCCAGGCTTTCAATTTCCATTTTTTGGTGGGGGCTAAACACTTCAGTGTATTGCTGGTAGTGTTACACTGTAAACACTACAGCACATCTGTGAAAGCGTGAGAAGAAGAAAGAAAGTAAAATAAAATTTCTCTCTCTCTTCAGGGAATGAGCTAAACTTCATTTCTACTAAAGAAAAACATATTTACTACTACAATCAATATCACCTCTAAGGGAACTGCAGGTATTATGTAGGAAAGGTTTATCTTTGCTCTCTCTGTTGCCAAATCTCCTCGCTTTCAGTTATGTCGGAAGGTGGTGTGTTGGGGTAAGAAGGAGCTAGGTATTGGCAACATCGACAAACCAGCATTGAATAATTTGTCTTAATTTTAAGGGGAGATATCCACTTGAAAACAAGAGAATAACAACTCTGTTTGCCAATAGCAACCATACAGTTCCCTCAGATATGATATTCAGTGTATACCTACATCTCTTCCATGCTACCACAATACAGAAAAAACTAAATTGAAATAGCATATTATTTACTGAACAGACAATAGATACCACAGACTTAGTACTGTTTCCCCAAAATAACAGTCATCTCTAAAATCATCAGTAGTAGGTACCAATAAGTTATTACTTTGGAAATCAGGTTTGGAATAAAGTACTTTTTTTTTTAGCATTTTAGTCTCTTAAGGTTTTTTGTTTCTAAAAGATTGTTAAAATTACCTTGTCTCTGTTTATGAAATGTTTTGATAGCCAGGTGTGATATCGGTATCAAAGTCAATGTAACATAAGGATGATATAATGTCATGTTTTAAATGGAAGCCTTCTTGATGCAAGTAATGTTGACAATAAGTTAACTTGATGTTACAGTGGTTTGGGGAGAGCTTACATGTTATGTTACATTAAGTGAAGTGTACCATGTGTTCCTAACAACCAATCGTGTTGCCAGTAACACCAACACGCACATTTCTTCACCCAGCGGAACTCTACAGTAGAGTTTGCAAATACCAAAGCATTGTAGTCTCTTCTTACACTTTATTTTATAGCTCCACTAAGCTTTTATTACAAGTACTTCAAGTCTAAGTTGCCTTAACTGCTCATGCCTAGTTTCCGTTGTAAACAGTTCAGGTATGATTAACCTTACCTGCAAGTACTTCAAGCTTAATTAGTCTTAAATGCTCATGCTTCATTTGTGGAAAACATTTTAATTTAATTTAATTTTTAGCACCGCGTCTTACTACCCGTTCGGGTTAACCGCTTAAGTACTAATTACACTAGTGGGTTAGGAATTGGGAAGGTTGAATTTAGAGGAAGTGAACCCGCATTTGCGTGGAGGGAGAGTGGAAAACCATTTAGGAAAAACCACCCCCAGTTCACCCGACCGAGATTCGAACCTCGATCTCCCCGTCCTCTGTGGTCTGGCTCAACACGACTGGCGCGTTAGCCAACTACGCCACAGAGGCGGGTACGTTTGTGGAAAACAATTTGTTTTCTTACAGTCCATATAAATTGGTTGTTGGTCTCATGTTTATATTAAACACTAATTAAATGAATCTTGGTAGCACATTATATTTATTCACATTATGTGAAAGTTGCACTATGTTGATACAAAGTTGATTGAGATTCTGGCATGATATGGGTGTTAAATTCACTATACCAATGACAAACATTTTATAACATCAAGGACCCACTTCAGTGGCCACATAGTCTAAGGCGCTACTCTCGTAGTAGGCTAGACTGCCGATGATGGGGAGATTGAGGTTCGAATCTTGGTCGGGTGTACTGAGGGTCTTTTTCCAAATTTCCACTTTCCCTACACGCAAATGCAGATAAACTTTATATAAATATATCCTTCCTTACCCCTAAAGCCATTATTGTAATTATTACATAAGTGTGTAACCCAAACGGGTAGTAAGACGCAGTGCTAAATGAATATGTGTATAGGCTTATATATTTATATAAACAAACTAAACCTTTAGTTTTGTAAATCCTCTGATAGCTGCTTAAGTTCCTAAGGCTACTGTCAAAGTTTTTTAAACTTCATACTAAAAGGACTAAATAATTATGTTTTACAGGCATTATGTTATGTTTACATTGTTTACAGGAATGCAGTATATTCACCCATTCCCTGGCGCATGTGTAGCACAGCAATCTGCTTAGATTCGGCAGCCATTTTTCTACTCGTATACTTTTATACGACAAATATTTTGCCACTCATTTTCTCATTTATTGCTTTATTCATGGTCATAGTATGGCATTGAACTGATAGCCCCATATTTTAACTTCAATATGAGTACAGTGGTTCATTGATAGATGGCATTATAGTAACTTATTGCAATAAAATGTTGATTCACGCCCATGCCAGAGAACGTTGGCCAAACAAAGACGTTCAATGGAGTGGTTTAAGTGCTAAAATAAGAAAAAAAGAAAGTGTGTTCTTTTCTCAGAAAACTTTACTTTTTTTTACATATAATAGTATTTATACTGATAAATTAATACTACCAGACGTTATTGTGTAAGATTTCTAGAACTTGAACCCAACCGTCGTCTGTGGTTGCATAGTCTAAAGCGTCACTCTCACAAACAACTGACTGACTTGCTAGTGATGGTGAGGTTAAAGGTTCGAACCCCGGTCAAGTGTGCTGAAGGTGGTTTTCCCTAAATGATTTTCCTCGATACCTCCAGACACCAATTGATACATTTCCTTTAAGTTCTACCTTTCTGCCTTTCTCATTTTTACCCAATTAATGTAAATTTGTATATTCCCTTCACAAGTAGGCAATAAGCCAACTACTGAGTTGAAGATGGCTGCATTATCTGATAGCTCGTGATATTAATATAATCACATACTTGTAGCCGACGATTTTCGCACGTCCATCATAGGCTCTGCTTTAAAATATGAGTGAAGAATGACCCTGGGCAAGGGACGATTCCTGGATAGCTCAGTGGTTAGAGCATTGGCGTACTAAGCCGAAGGTCCCGGGTTCGATTCCCGTGTCCAGGTGTAATTGTTCAATTTTCAACAGTAAGATATGTTGAAAAAACCTTGATCCCAGATAGTACAATTCCTGCCACTAGTGTTGGGTGTATAATGCAGGGTATTTGGTGCTGAATCGTGTTTTTAAAAGTGCACACAAAATATATTCTTGTTATTGTTATTATTAAGTCGGGATGTATAGGCTATATAAATCTAGTGCATGAAATTATATTAAATTTTATTTTTAAATTATACCTAAGGTAATTGCTAACATTTGTATTTTTAGAAAAGCAAAATTGTTGATGACTCCAGTGATGAGGACGATACTCTGGTGAAATCACCATCCAAAGATAAGAAGAAGGGCGGTATTGATCACTCGACCGCGGGCGTTAGTGACCAAGACGATGAACTGACGAAGATCAAGTCGAAACAGACAAAGACCTCCAGGGTAAAACCCAAGGGTTTTGCACTTCTTAACATTGAAGGGGATAGCTCAGATTCAGAAAGTGATCAAAGTACAAAGGGCTTAGACTCTGAAGAGGAAATTGACATTGTTCAAAAAACTAGCAAAAAGGGGGGTAAGAAAGAGATTAGATCAGATAGTTTGAAGGAAGATAGTGATGTGATTAGTGCCGACAGGACTAAAGAGGAGAAAGCCGGTAAGAAAGGAAAGAAAAGTAAGAAGAAGAAACAGGAGGACGAGGAAGATATCGATAAGGTGTTGGCAGAGCTGGCCCAAGAATATGGCGACGTGACGAAAGAAGAGGTGCCCGTGACAGAGAAAGTAGAACAAATTAACTATGATGATGTCGTCACAAAAAAAGAAAAGAAGAAGAAGAAGAAAGCAAAGGCAGAGGCGGAACCTGGCGAGCCCAAGACCACTGAGGAGGATAAAGAAGAATCTAAAGATGCAATAGAAGAAGAAGAGTTGGCCGGGACTATGAAAAGTGCCGCACAGAAGAAGAGAGAGAAGAGAGAAAGAGAGAAACAAAAGAAGTTGACACAGAAATCTAAGGTTGGTAACAACATAGTTATATTGTTTGTGAGCCTTTTGAGATTTTCGATATATTGAAGATTTTTTTAAATTCAAGCATATATATATCTCCTTTATAATATTGAAAATATATTAAATGATTAACATCAAGCCTGATCAATGAGATTATTAAAGATTGATTAAAAATATATTAATTTTCATGAAGTTTGAATTTAAATATTTTTATATGAGAGACATCACTGACTATTTATTATATATTTTTCACACTTTGTTATAAATAACTATTTATTATTAATTCATCTTTTGATTTAAATGTTTTATGTTTATAGTATTCTTTTAAATAATTGATTTTGTTTTAAATGCCTCTTTTTCTAAGCTCAAATAAGAAGCCTCACCTGGTTCAGTTTTTGCCCACAAATTTTTGTAAGATTGCTTATTGGTCTTCCTTTATTTCATATAGGACGGGAGTAAAAAAAATGGAAAGTTGAAGTTTATTGTTTATAGATGTATGAAAAATAGAAATTAGAATTTACAAAAAAGGAAATATAATTCAAAACTACTTAAAGAAAATTAATTCAAGATTATAAACAAGAATTGGAGGGAAATATTAGATTGGCACAGTTAAAATAGTATGGAACAATTTAAAACATATAAAAATACAAAGCTATAGTTCGTTTCACTCTTAGATCGCAGTAAGGCTCTTATGCACACTTACCATCTCTTTCTATCTAACCTGTTTGGCGTAGTTGGCTAACGCGCTAGTCGTGTTGAGCTCGACCGCCGAGGACGGGGAGATCGAGGTTCGAATCTTGGTTGGGTNAATGCGGGTTCACTTCTTCTAAATTCAACCCTCCCATTTCCTAATCCGTTAGCGTAATTAGTACTTAAGTGTATAACCCGAACGGGTAGTAAGACGCGGTGCTAAATATTATTATCTAACCTGTTAGTCTCCCTGTTAGCACTTTCCTTTTTTTATAAAGCAGAGTTGCCATTTTGTAGCTTAGAAATGAATATCATTTACATAGAAGAAGAATGCTTTATCATATAACATTCACTGATTCATCTAGAGAAAACAATATAAACTACCAAATAAAATTTTAAAATCATTTATTTTTCACATAATATGAAAATTAACTTATTGTCGCAGTTTTAAAAGTTTCCAAATATATCACATCATAAGTCTCGTTAAAATTCTGTGGGAAAGCCAATGATTTTACGGTGGCTTTAGTAATAATCATGAACAACCTCTGCAAAGTATAGAATGTATATTTTTATACTAGGTTAATTTTTTTTAAACATATACCTCTTGAAATATTTAAAGTAAGACATGAAAAGTTTGTCTTGTCAGAAACTTTATTTCTTTTGATTTTACATGGCAAGGCTACATTATGTGAAAGAAATTATAAGAACAGCTCAAATTTATTTTTGAAAAAAAATATCAAATATGTTTAGAACAACGAATTTATGTAATTTTTGTAAACTTTGATCACCTGTAACTTCTGTTCGGGTAAGGTTAAAGGGCTGAAAATCTATATTTTTTCATATCTTTATATTGCCAATAACATAGCCAAATTTCATCAAAATTGAAGGGGGTCAGTTTTGCAGCTGTGTCGAGTTGACACGGAATGACCCTTTACTGTTTCTACATTTTTACACCTAATTATTTTTTTAAGTGGTCAAACTAATCTCCACTATGTCATCTATTTATGTTATCAAAATTATCTCCTCACTCATCCTAATGAAAATGATGTTTAGTAAAATAAGTCAAACTAAAGAATATCTTTCCGACTTGTTAATTCATCTTTTAGAATTATTCACATTGTTAAAAAAATGCTATTGTTAAATTAGGTACTTTTACTTCTGTTAATGGTAAAGGTGAAAAACCAAAAATTAGGTTGTCATATTTTTCATTCATGGTTACTTATAACCAATTGTATCCTAACTCAACATAGTTTAAACCTAAATAAACCAAACGGTCGCTTCTTGATACTATTGCCAGTCAGTTAATCCTATATCGTTAGATAAGTTAAATTTATTCTACCGCCAACTAAACTATATAGCGTTTGGGTCAATAATTATTTTGCGGGGCCGTAGCCTTATGCTATATTGTCACCATTCAATAAAACTCAATACTAATTATGTAAATGATGTCAAATTTGATCACCTTTTCTGATGAAGAATATTAATTTTGGTAAAACAGATCTTCATACTGTCTGAGAAGTTTTCACTGTTATAAATGATAACCCAAAGGTAATCTACAATTTTCATCTAGATAAACTTGTTAATTTCTCAGCCATCTTTTTAACATTCTCCAGATCAACTTATGAATGCCTGGCAATTTTAATTAATACTAGCTGTTACCCGTAGTGGCTTCGCCCGAC
>CABFWB010006939.1:0-28695 GCA_902151455.1 Timema bartmani
TCAGGTACATTGAATCTATGTTGTCTAACTGCATGTAGAATCTCAGCATTGGAAAGGGTGGGAATCCTATCTACGTCCTCGCTGTCTAATTTTCGTAGTTGGCCACCAACAGGATCTCCGTCAAGAGACATTTTGGTGCTCAGCTCGTGCATGTAACAAAGAAGAAAATAATTAAAGAATGAACAATAATGTAGAAAAAAAATCACCGCGAACTTTATGAGTAGCGCAGTTCTGAACCCTGCTTAATATATTAGGTAGGTTGAATTGTTACAAAAAGATCAAGTACAAGACACACAACGATTTATTAAATGAATAACAGGTTACATATACAGTTTGAATTCCAATATGGGTGTCACGGTGCTTTTTAAATCCATACAATCTAGCAATAAAGATAAATAAAGAAGCCTGGTTAGTAAGTAATAATTAGAAATAATCCAGGCTGGTTACACTATACTTTGTTTTAGTAGTAGAACTTAATGAGACTAAACATGCATCAATGTTACATGCTATATTGAATATCTAGTGAGGAATAACCCTTTTATATGAGGATTTATAAAACTAGGCGAGACCTTAGTTAAAACAGGCAACATTGGCTCAAATAGCCCAACAAAAAGCAATTATAGGTGAATCAGGTAATATTAATTTACTAATTAGTTAAATAATGATCTGATTGATACATAAAATACCTCATATAGCTCGGGGTGCTTTAATTATAACAGTAATAAATGAACTAGTTGACATTATAATGCAAGCTACTAGCCCCTATACTATGGTTCACTAACAGCGAAAACGTCATGACCACGGAATGGGAATGCAAGCTACATCCCTTACTCTAGGGACTAATAGGTCCTAATTAGGACGTGGCTGTAATGATAATAAATCCCCTAGTTGATTAACCAATAGTGTTTCATACTTGATTGAGAGAGAGAGTTATTTATTTTGATGTGTGCATGAGTAGATGTAATTGGATCCTACCTACTGCTGACGATCCGTTGTTTGTGACCCAAGTAGGTCTACCTGGGGTTGCGATGATGATCTGGAAGACTCATACGTCTATTTGATGTTCACTTCACGCACACACTCCGAGAAAGATGGGTTATTATGATTACTAAAATAAGTTATTAATTGTGAGCCGCGTGGTGACACACGTCTACCTGTTAGAGGAACCCTTTGCGGACTAGAGAAAAAACGCGAGTAAAAGAACGAGAGACAAAATGTACCACCCTTACAAAAATAAATTACTGAAAAAGGGCGGTAAACAGAAAAATGTGATAGTTATATTAATTAAGAGTGAATTAATATTTAATTAATATGATAAATATTTAATAAAGTAAACAATAATGAAGTTTATATTAAAATAATAAAATATAAAGAAATAAAGACTAAACAAATAGTATGTAGAACAAAAGGTAAACATTAGGATATCTAACGTCCTCATAGAGAATCTTAAGGAACGCGTCTAGAGGCCAATAAATACAAACTGGAAAAGTAGAATAGAGATCAAGCACGAGCATGATCAGCAAATAAAGTTAAACAGAGTACACGTGATAACAAAGAGAATACAAGCCCATAAAAGGGAGAATTAAAGCCCAATTAGGCCAAGAACTATCTAATACTGTTCCCATCTAGTGAGAGTCGACGTTCTCTCAATAATAGAAGGCATAGAGTGGCCTCACAACAAAACAATATAAATACAGGCGACTTGACATAGTACAGTTCTAGCAGAACGTCTAATAGGTAGCTAAGCGACCACAAAATAATAGCTGAACTATCACAGCGGTACTAACTTTATATTAACTGTGTTAGGACTTTATACAACAAAGGATCTAACCCCCAACTAGCTCTAGCTGATCCAAAACACGGCCAGAGGCCGCACAAAGAAACTGAACGTTAAAGTAATATATATATAATATAAGAACGTAAAACAAGATTTGTTCGGAAGGAACATATTGTCCAACTATCAATCAACAGGCTCACTAGGTCAAAAGAAACCAACTAACACAAATTACATTTGGCCTATGAAACCTATTTAAGGTAGACGTTTGAATCGTGAAACGATCCACAGCCTACACTCCTAAATGTAGTCGAACTCATGACCAATGCAAGCAAATATTAGTCAGTGTAATAGCGGCGGTAAACGAGTAATCCCTGGGGGGGGATTGCAAACCTAAATTCCAAGTAAATCGACAAACAATCTATATAGTGCAGATCGGCAATACAAATGTTCAATGTTGAAATTCACGGAGTGGTGGGTTGCTATCCGATGGACTCCCTCACCACGGCTCCGTTCAATGCCATGGTACTTCTAGCTGTTAGTTGTAGAAAAGATTAAATTATTAATGTGCTCACTAAAAAGTAGAATTTCGTTCTGTGTCAATATTTGATCATACATGATGTTAAATAGGCTCCCTGATTTAAAGGAGAATGTGAAGGAGAGACAGGTATAGTAGACCAATCATGTCACAGAGGGAATAGCCGTTGGAGGGGTGGATTTCAGAAATAGGTCTTCGCGCATGCGTGAAGAATAGATGCTTGGAAAAGCGTAAGAAAAAATAGTTTTAGTTAATGTTTTTCCTAGGAGAGGCAGGCAGATCTACAATAGTAAAATGTGGCTTATCAGTGACGATACCACAACACAAAAACTGCATCAGCTTAGCCGTGGTAAGTCCAATCTCAAGCTAATTCCTATTAGCTCGGCATATTGGTATGCCGGAGAAACAGCGGTGGTTTGAGAGAGGAGAGGACACAGTTAAATCTTACGTAGTAACTTATCTACTTCCAAGCTAGTGGATATAATATTGTTACTTTTAGAGTGTATTAAAATATGTTATTTAGTATTTAAAGAGTGGCAAACTTACATATTAGGCGATCAATCGCGTCCAGCCCGTCGCAAACATCGGGCAGGTTGTTGCTCGCATCTACAAAGACTAATACGGGGGCCTTAGGACTTGAAAATGCGGCCTGTGGCAATACGTTGACCGCCTCAATAAGATGGCCCGGTACAGAGTGCACCTCCAAATCAGTGATTTCTGGGGGTGGAGCCTACACGCAAACTGGAACATCCCCGGCGGGCGCTGGGTGGTGTGGACGCCCCCATTCACTGGTCGCCGACAATGGAGGTGTTTGTAGCTCTGCGTCGAGCCACTGAAGTTCTTCAGGGTTCACCCCTAGGCCACCATCCAGCCTGTTTTAATCCCAGTAATCTGCAATTAAATAAATACATATTGATTACTGTTGAGGAAAATAAACCACTCGCCAATCACCCTCAAATCTATAGCAAAACACTAATTACCCAAGGAGCAGTTGCTATCTGTGAAGCAGATTCCGTTCACGGTAAATAATCCTAATGGGTCAGGACCGAAACATTTCAACATTTATTGAAAGCAATTATTAATTATAATGGCCGAATGTAATGATTTCAAGGTCTATTTATAGTCGCTTCAATGGAGTGTACCGCAGGTAAAGTATCGGCTTCTTATTGGTCAATAATACTGTTTCCTCATTGTTGATTTTCCGATTCATGTAAAGCAGCTTGCCTTTACCGTTACTCGTCATTCTTTCTCATGCATCCTGCGAACACGGACGTGTTACCCCGCTGCTGGCTATGGGGGCCCAATATGCCGTGAAAGACCACTATCCACCCTCAGCAGTCGTGCTTATCTTTTCCAACCACGCAAATGCGTGTACACATCCCGTCCTGTGACGTAAGGAGGTAGGAGAGGGTTCAAGTCCCTACTAGGGTTGATAGGTATACAAACGCTAATTTCAAATTTAAAACCAACCACGAGAAAATGCTGGTACACATTTCTCCTGGTCACACACCACAGTCAAACTCTGCCGGTGACCGATGTAGGGCTCAAATCCCTGTAAGTATGACCCTTCTAACAAATATTAGAGATGGACCCTCTGTAGTCGTGTTTATTTTTTCCAACAGCGCAAATGTGGGTACACATCTTGCCCTGTGACGTAAGGATGTAGAAGGGGAGTTCAAATCCCTACTATGGTTGATAGGTGGACAAACGATAATTTCCCATTTTAAACCAGTGCAAATCCTGGTGCACACTTCCCCTGGTAACACGCTATCGTATGATAAATGTCAAACTCTGCCGGTGAGACCCTCTACGGTCGTGTTTATTTTTTCCAACAGCGCAAGTGCGGGTACACCTCTCGACCTGTGACGTAAGGACGTAGGAGGGGGTTCAAGTTCCTACTAGGGTTGATAGTTTTACAAACGCTAATTTCACATTTCAAATCTAAGTAAATGCTGGTACACATTTCACCCGGTCACACACAACCGTCAAACTCTGCCGGTGACCGTTGTAAGGGCTTCAAATACCTACCACCTCCACCGAATGATACCGAGGTTCAAATCCCGGTAGGCACGCCGTCTAAATGTCAGGCTCATATATTTCTGGTGAAGAAAGTTGGAATCAAATCTCTGCTGAGGTAAATTGTTGGACGCAATAGATATTTTAACATGTAAGTTTGCCGCTCTTTAACTATTAATGAACATATATTAAATTTGTATAAAAATGTAAATATCTAAAGTAACAATGCGCGCTCTCTCTCTCTCTCTGTCTGCCCTCCCCTTAAGCAGCGGCTATCTCACTTTTGCCTGAAGAGCTTAGTTAAAGTTTGAGCAACAGATGGCATTGGCATCTATAAACAGGTAATTTCAAACCCCACTGTTACTTTTACGATAATAGATAGCGTGGGCATCTAGTAACCATCATTTTGACGCTCTGGCGAGGGAATATGGTTTTTAAACGAAAATATAGTGTTTCAACATGTTTAAGTATAACGACATAATAATTAACTGTAGAAATTATATTGCGGCTTTAGTCGGTTATAAAAAAAGATAGAAAAACCCTATATATTTGCGAATGATAATTTGTTGTTGAGCCAAAGGTCAGGGTTCGATTCCTGTGTCCAGGTGTCAATGATATCTATCTGGAGTAATCATCACTAAAAGCATAAATAATAGCTTTGGCTTTTTGGATTCTTAAGCTACCTATATGTTTTCACATTTCAACCCAGCACAAATGATGGTATATCCCTATACAACCACTAATTTTATTATTCTGTCTCTCATTTGGGCAAAGCTATCAAGGTTCGAATCCATGTTACCATACAAGGTGAACGCTGAAACACAACAAGGTACTTTAATAAGGATTGTTTCCGAAAAATCGGCTCAGGAATGGGCGTTACAAAGCACATCTGGGCCGGGGCCTTCAGAGGGCTACGACCCGATGCGTCAAGAGGGCTTGGGGTGGGGCGGGTTAGTGACTCTTCAATAGGGTAATTACTACCCGCTTTAAACAATTGTAGCAAGTTTAGGGATCATGACTCTAGCTAAGGGTTCAATCCTACAGGTCAATTGCGACATAAAAGTTTCCCTTCTAATTGTGTCCTACCCTCGAGGGATTTGAAACACGGAGCTCGCGAAGAGGGGTATGAGGAAGTGAAGGGAAGTGAAAGGGATCTTACGGCTCCGAACAGCTGCCGGCTGCTCGGTGCTCTCACTCTACGCTACGCTGCCGTCAGGAGAGGTTTGTGCTGCTTGTTCCTTCCTAGTCAGCGATGCCAACACGCCGTGGGAGGAGCGCCCGACGCCGTGGACTGCACTTTCCCCCTACCAATAAATAAACAAAATAAACTCCCACACCAATAAACTCCAACGCCCGTCCCAATCCTACCCAGACATAAAAAACTAATAAGTACACATAAAAAACCAATGAGGCAGAAACAAACAAGTATGGGAAGGAACCAACAAGTTTGGAACCGTTGAAAGGAGGTCAGGGGGGAGGAGAAAAGCCAACAGCCAATCACAGGCCAGGGATTTCAGCCAATCACAGCACTGTCACACACGATTGCAACACAATCATCACAATACACACTCTCATGATCGGGGTCAAAGGTAAATCGTGCTGATGAGGCAAGCTAGGTAGTTATGTCTTCTAAGTAATAGAAAAAATATTAGGGCCTAAATTATCATTTCAAAATGTATATTATTTATTCTAATAAATAAAGGCAACTAGTGATTTTGCAATAGAGATAAAGCGTATTATAAAAATAAATATACACTTATATAAGTTGTAATTTTATATATATATGAGAGAGATAGAGAACATTGAAAAAACGTATGATTACGTTGTTCATTTGTGCAAGTTATGTAACATATAATAATATGTTATTTCAAAGTGAGCATATATTATATAAATCTAATCACTAAATAATTCAAAGTGCCTAAAAACATTGGCGAGTGATCATACATAAGTTTAAGAGTTACATTTTATTTGGATAAGAATGCTTCAATTATTTTGATTAAATTTATTCAAATAAAAATTGTTCTCTCTCTTTCTCTCTCTCTCTCTCTCTCTCTCTCTCTCTCACACACACACATGATTATTTAATAATTTAATTGCACAAAATATACTGTGTTAATTTAAGGATTTGCAGTGTTAGTCCTGTAAAAATGAGAATTATAAATAAGTTGATTTGTTTATATTAGGTGTCCTGTGGCCATCAGAAAACAACGATGAAAGGTTTCTGGTGTTGCTGACAAGACAGTGCGGCCTACATGTTGAAACAGCTGCAAACTTAAAAGTATTCTAAGCCAAGTCGATTGACGTGACTTGTCTGGCGCATGCTGTTTATAGGGTTTCAGAAGATATTAGATCACGTTTTACAAATGTAAACGCTATTGTTTCTACAGTCAATAAAGTGTTTTTGAAGACTCCATTACGAATCTTCTCATTTAAGGCCACCCTGCCCAACACATCCTTGCCACCACAGCCAATGTTAACACGTTGGGGTACAAGGCTTCATGCTGCGTTGTACTACGCAGCTCACCTGGGTGACATTAAAAAGGTATTATACAATACACTATTTTTAGGTGCATTCACAAATTAAAATTGCAGTGAGCGCCTGTCCGTCCTCATTATTGAAAAATATTTTAAATTTAATGTTTATACGTGTAGAACACAATATATTGAAATAATGGTACTACAGTCAAGAAAGTGTTTTTGAAGACTCCATCACGAATCTTCTCATTTAAGGCCGCCCTACCCAACACATCCTTGCCACCACAGTCAATGTTAACGCGTTGGGGTACATGGCTTCATGCTGCGTTGTACTACGCAGATCACCTGGGTGACATTAAAAAGGTATTATACAGTACACTATTTCTAGGTGCGTTTACAAATTAAAATTGCAGTGAGCGCTTACCATTAGTTTTATTGATTCCGCCTGTCCGTTCACATTATTGAAAAATATTTTAAATTTAATGGCTATACTTGTAGAACACAATATATTGAAATAATGGTGATTTTTGCTTGTAGGTCCTCCAAACATTTGACGAGGAACAAGCTGTCGCCACTACAGAAGCAATGCTGCCATATCATACTCAAGTGTTAGTGCGGATCTGGCATACGTAAAAAGCCATTTCGGGAATCTTCCTGGAGCAATCACAGCTTTAGAGGAAAGGGATTTGCCTCTTGTGAAAGCTGTGAAGATAATTCTGTGAATAGAAGAAAACCTGAATCAGGCTTCTGGTTCAGTTGGCGTAGCCACCGTTGACAAACTTAACAGTATTGCAGCGAAACCCTTGTTGGAAAGTGTTGGAAAGTATTGCGGACATCTTAGGACAAACTACATCACTCCCAGAGCTCAGCTGAGCTAGCTTGTTTGAAGTTTTGCCCGATGATTTTAATGTGAAGTCGAGAACAAAGCAATTTGTCAGACAACAGAACCAAATTTACACCTGAAAAATTATTAGCAGTATTTGGTAATTAGCTCTAATAGTAATAATTAATTTGTTTTTATGGAAAGTATATGCTGGATTTTAAGAATGAATAATAACAATTTTGAGTGTTTTGGTGCTTTTTTTTTTTGCTTTACTATGCCTATTTTTTTCTTTTCAGTGCCTATTTATTGCCTTTTTTACTTTATAATGCTTATTTATGTGCCTATTTTTGTGATTTTTGGTGCCTATTTGCCTGCCTTTTTTTAAACTTTTAGAGCCTATAAATCCGCTCCCTACTAATGAGTGTAGAAACTATAAAATAGAGCATTTGCGGCTATTTTCCCGGGGCCCCAGGGCATTCATTACTCGCTGATCATTATACTAAACACGTCCAATCAGGAAAATACTGGTCAGCTTCCTATTTATTACGCAGCGTGACATGGATCTTTGTGTCACACCATGACGTGAACGCTAAGTGTATCCCACACTCTATCATTAACGATGTGATTCTTATCTACGGTAAAGGAATCCTATAGTAGGGTTTTGACCAAAAAGCACAATTACTTTAAGAGTCACGTGTGGATATTCTAAACTGTTCCTCCTACCGATTCTAAACTGTTCTTCCTACCAAATAACTTAGATATATTCATACGGCAAGTCCGTGATCTTTCCATAAAGTTTGTACTTTTAAACTGCTCTTCCTACCAGAATCATACTATAGTTCTGTTCCATGTTCTTCCTACGGTAATGTTGATTGCAAGAAATATAAGTTTGTATTTGTTCTTTTTACCAAACAAATTAAATATATTCATACGTCAAGTCAGTGAGATACTGACCACCGGTAAAGGACCCATGTGGTCTGCAGACGATCAATGTTGATGTCTGAGGGCCATAAATAGCATCGCGTCTTGGGTTATACGCTGATATGATAGGCGTGAGGAAGTGCACACGCAATTGCGTGGAAAAAATCACTCTCAGTGCAGACGGCTGAGGTTCAAACCACGCTCTTCTCGTTCTCAGAAGGCGGGCCAAACACGAGAGTGACACCTTAGACCATTCAGCCACTAATCCTTACAGTGATTTAGGGACCACTATACCAAGTCTACTAAAATTGATTGTATGCGCTGATGTAGGTATCCGCCATACCAACATAGACCACGAGTAGGGTAGAAATGTTCCAGCGTTTACGTGGAGTGAGAGAGAGGGAAACCATTTAGTGAGAACTAGTGACAGTACAACTCAGCGGGGATTCCGACCCCCCGACCTCCACCGCCATAACTAGATGAGTTACAAGCAGCCTTTCTAGCTAAGTGTCTATATATAGGTGGAGCTGAATTGTATCCATTCAGACATTTCTTAAATAAGCACTACGAGTAAAAAGTCTGATTTGTATCCATTCTCATAGTATCCACAAAATCCTTAATTGTATCGATTCTGAATGGTCTCCATTCAGACAGTTTTCAAATAAACAATTTTAACAAAAATCCTGATTTGTATCTACTGTAATTATTTACATTATATCCACAAAATCCTGAATTGTATCCATTCTGAATGGTCTCCATTCAGACATTTTCTTAAACAAGCGCCACAAATAAAGATTCAGATTTGTATCCATTCTCATAAAATCCACAAAATCCTAAATTGTATTCATTTAATTGCGGTGCCTCTTGTCTGATGCATGGCAAAAGCAGAGACTCTCCTTAGCTCATTCCGTGCTTACTAGAGAGCAGCACTGTACCTATGATAATATATAAAAAAAGATAAATACTTATTCGTGTTTCTTTTAAAAGATTTATATAAGGGTACTTTACAAATGATTGATTTTTAAAAATAATTATGATCTAGTTTAAAATTGATACATGGGGAAGCATTTCCTAAAGTAAATTAATATTTTGAATAGTATGAAAAATGTAATATTTTTGGATCCTGAAATTTCATGAAAAATGTGTTGAAGCCTGAAAGGTGAAGTTTTGTTCAGGTGGGTTCGTTTATGGTATTAACAAATTATAGCTATTTGTCTATTAAATATAAACAAGGCAATATAAACAAGCTAATATAAACAAGGATTTCGTTATATGAAAACGCACGCACACACACACACAAAAGAAGATGTGATTACGTCTCACACTACTCAATCTCACGAACGTTTAATTTGGCAATTTATCCAGCATATTTATAATTGCATTAAGAGGATATTATCCGAAGGCTCAATGCCAGTTCTAAAGTTGCGCAGCCCGTGCGCGGGTGAGGGGAGGCGGAGCTTATACGAATACGTCAGACACAAGTCATCCAGTATAGAGAAGAAAACTCGGTGAACTGACAAGCGCCTAGTCCCCTTTACTCTCATTCTTTCTCCACGAGACAACACTCACGAACACACAGAAAGAATGTGTACTTTTTATAGATTTTCCCGCAAGCATTGTCCTTTTTCTGCTAAGCAAAGTTGCCGGTTTGTAGCTCATAAACGAACATATCAATTTTCAAAATATAAGCATGATATATTTTATACTAATAATTATTCATCAATTAATATAGTAAAAGTAATATAACTTATAGAAAAAAATTATTGAGCCTTTATTTTGATGAAAGTGTTAGAATATACATTATAATTCATTCATGACCTAAGTTTACTTGAATGACAGCTCAAAAAGTTACTAGAAATTGTCTCTAATACATCCCTACGCCAACAGCTGACATTTGTCACTTTGAATAACTGTAATGAAAACAGATGGTAATATATGAATGTGATAGTTAACCACAGTAATTTAGGCCAATATTATTTATATATTTATTTGAGGTCGGACACAAAGCTTATTTATCGTTTTATTCCAATTAAAAAAATTGATATTCACAGTATTTCCACAAAAGGTCTAACAAAAATAGCTTCAAAATAGCGACCGACAAATTTAAACCATGTGGTTGAACATGACGGAAACCAGTCTTTTACAATGATGCACTCACGCAGTGGATAAAAATATTTTATTCAGTTATATATTTCTAAATACGATAAAATATCCATAAAATAATGTATTATATATATATATAAGACAAGTATTTTCTCTTTTCCAAGTAAATACGACGCCTGTATTAAAAGGTATTGATGTGTGCACTATACTACACATATTCAATAACGTTCCAAAACTAAGAATAAGTTCTTTTAATTATGTTTAAAATATTGTTTCGAGTTGGATAAAAATAAATTATTAAAAGTAATGAAATAGTATGAGAAAACTTAAGCTTACGTTATTTTAAATGTAAAATATAACAGGTAATTAAAAAACTTAACATCCATAACAAAACAGTGATCTCTTACAAGTGTTGGCAACCCAAAACCCAAAACGTAAACACATGATTTTTGAACTGTCATACAGGTAAAAACCTATCATGAACAGACTCTAGGCCCCTATGCCTCGGTCTCACGATGCACCAACTATATAACGTCACAAGTCTAGTTTCAATCGTGCGGGAAAACCAATAATTTTATGGTCGTTGTAGTAATAGTTACCAAGAATGCCTAAATCTGAAATTGATATATTTACACGAAGTAAAAAAAAATTGAAAATTGTAAAACCTCTTGAAACACTTTTAGCAAAACACGAAACAGTTGACTAGTGAAATTTTTTATATATTTTGAGTTAACAAGGGTAAATTATGTTAGAAAGATTACAAGAATCTTTTTAATTTATTTCTTAAAAATAACTATTAGTTAAAAGCCTCCCTCCCCCCTCTTGGCACGTTGTGGCGTTTTGAAGTGGTAGAGCATAATTATGTCACGACTTCAGATCCGCATGCTCTCGAGTGATTTTAGACAGTTGAGTTGTTTGGTAACTTTGAAAACTGTACTCTAGACTAGGGCAATGCCACCTCATCTCGTCCAAACACTAATTTATAGTACATGTACAAAGTTTATTCAATTTTACATTCATATGATAGCAAAAACATTTTTAGTTTCCTAGATTAAAAGTTTAGACAATGTAAAATATTTTGAAATAGATTTTATGTGTGACACAAGCCACAAAATATATTTCCCCATAGCATGGTAATTTATTATTAAGGATAACTTTTTTTAAATCTGGAACAGTCTTAAAGTCTTCATTACATCTTGTCTTTGTTGGTAATCAAGTTATGATTTGAATTTCAACCAAATTTATTTTAGGGAAGTTGTACACTTTAGAACAGCTGGTAACGCGTGTGTCTACTGATCTAGGGATCGCGGGTTCTAATCCAGGCATGATTGTAAGTCTATTATTGGTCAATTATTATTGGATGGAGAATTGGGTGGTGTTTGTGCTCTAGAATTAATTTAGTTTGCAGAAAAATCATTGTGTCCAGAAAACGTAAGCTAAAAACCTTCAAATAAAAACAAATTGATCGTAATTTATAAAATATAACTTTTCCATATCGCCATTTAATTGCTAGTGCACCTTCCCTTTAAACCCTCCTCGCCCTTACTCCATTATAGTAATGATTTAAATGAGTGAAAATTGCTGATATCGCAAAAAACTTACTATAGGCCCAGCTTTGCTGAGCAACATTGAATTACACTACTGATAACAGCCGGGAATGTCAACTGATGTAAGCTTTTCCTTGAAAAGGCAAAGCTCATCTGTTTGAGCTATTAGTGTTGTATTGTGTTCTTTATTTTAGTGGAATCATACATTCTGTTTGGGTTGTTTGTTTTATTTTATTTGTTTAGCATCACATCTTACTACCATTTAGGGTTACAGGCATTTGTATTAATTGTGCTAACTAGTTAGGGATAAGGGTAGTTCTATTTAAAGGAAGTGAACTCACATTTGCGGGAGGGAGAGTGAAAAAGTGTTTAGGAAATGCCACCCTCAGTACACCCGACCAAAATACGAACCCCAATCTCCCCGTCTGTGGCAGTCCAGTTTATTGAGAGAGTGATGCCTTAAAGCAGCGGTTCCCAAAGTGTGCTCCGTGGAGCACTTGCTGTTCCACAAAGCATCTCCAAGTGCTCCGCCAAGAGATTGGAAAGAAAAATAAATTAAATGTGACAATCTTTTAAAACTGTGAATTTGTGCGGCCATGAAATTAACTGTGTCTAGGTAAGTATTGGGTAGAAATTATTTAGTTCCCGCATCGTGCTGTGAATCAGTATAGATTACAACTATTAATAAGCCTAAGTGCATGCCATGCGTCACTTCAGTCAGCTTTGCCCGCCCACACCTTCTGGGAATCATGCAAAACATCGAGAACGTCGGTGAAGCACACATACTGTACGCGGCGAAACCAGTCAGAGAGATTCGACAGTGACAGTTAATCTCGTCACTATGGGTGCTTGATTGATTTGACATCAGATTCTGTGATAAAAGAAAATGTTGCAACTAAGAAGTCACTATCAGAATTTTGGTGACAGCTAAGAGACGAATTTGAGTTTTTTTTTATATAAAGCGAAAATAACCCTTCCGCCCTTTTCCGTAACTTACTTGTGTGAATTGTAATTCTCTGCCTATGTCGCTACTAACACAAAATACAGATCCCGCCTCAATATTTACAATATCTGCTTTGGATACGTTAACAAATGCATTGCTTTACTTAATGTTTTTGTTGTTGTTTTTCGTTTATGTCGTTAAGGAGGTTCCTTATTTCTCTGAAATTAGTGAAGAAAATAACATTTCTAATGAAATAACACTTGATGTTAACATGCCCAAATGATTAAAAATTCGTTTCCATCGTGAATACTTCTGTCATTTGGTTTAGTAGGCCTACCTATTTAGGTGGCAGGTGAAAATATTGTCAAGGATACATTTGTGCAAAATTGATGTTTTGAGAAAACAATATTTAAAGCTTCAATTTTCAAAGACTTTAAATTGTTAAAATTAAACTTAGATCAAATTTTAAGCTATTTAGAACCAAACATTTTTTGTGCTTTTGCTATACGATAAAATATTGACCAACATCTTAAAAATGCAGTTAGGTAAAATCAGAAAAAAATACAGATATGTACCTTTGGAATCAGGGGAACGATAGTGCCCCGTGACGAATTTCTCCCCAGAAAAGTGCTCCACGATTCAAAAAGTTTGGGAACCACTGAATCAAAGTTTATAACACGCGGATACCAAAGCGGGTTGTTTGGTTGTTTTGGCAGGATTGTTATCGATTGTTTGATCGTAATCATATTCAAGTTTTTCTATATTAAATATCTATTATTTATTTAATAATATGTATTGTTATCCTATATATTATTTCTGTTGTCAATAAGTCTCAGGGACAGACGCTTCAAAGAGCTGAATTGTACTTGCCAAATGCTGTATTTAATCGTGGACAACTCTATGTAGCCTTTTCAAGAGTCACTAAATCTAACAATAATTTTGTATCAATTACTTACAATTACAAACAATGAATTCAAGATGATAGAATTCTGACATCAAATATTGTATGCAAAGAGGTATTGTAAATTGTAAATACGTTCACATTAATAAAACTCTCTTTGCTATTTTGTGTATACACTTCGCTGGGTATTTAATTTCAACAACCCAACAAAAGACTAAATATTTTTTGGGGGGAGAGGGGAGGTGGAAAGGTTGAATGTGCGAAATTTTCGAATGGGCTTACTGGTTTAGTTAAAATTTACAGTGTTAATTTGTCAAACTTTTTAATTTTAGTGCATTGCTAATCTAAAACAGCAAATAATAATAATAAAAATAATAATAATAGAAATAATAATAATAAAAATAATAATAATAATAATAATAATAATAATAATAATAATAATAATAATAATAATAGTAATAATAATAATTCAACCCAAAAAAAATATTTATTTCGATGTTATTGACTTAAACCAAATTTCAAATGNATAAAAATAATAATAATAATAATAATAATAATAATAATAATAATAATAATAATAATAATAATAATAGTAATAATAATAATTCAACCCAAAAAAAATATTTATTTCGATGTTATTGACTTAAACCAAATTTCAAATGTATTTACTGTCATTAAGTGCCCGTATCGGGTGTCACTTGGTCTAACACGTCAGCAGTGTGTTAGAATGGCTTTTAAGTGATGTGAAAATCGAGGTTCGAATCCCGGTCCGGTGCACTGACGGTGGGTTTTTTTTCCTACATGGCTTCCCAAAGGGCACTAGCGTGTAAAAATATGTGTATAAACCGAAATGTTACTAACATCCGAGGAAAAAAAAATATAAAATATATGCGCTTTACGTAACAACCACCACAATACACGAGAGGGGACAGAGATGAAAGGAACGGAAAGGTTTTAACAGAAAAGCAGTGCTAAACACAGAATATGAACATTGTGTTCATAAGTCGATATAATTGATGTTTTTTGCAGAGAATTTTGATTAATACAGTTTGTACCCAAAATAATTTTGTATAAATATAGTAAAATCCAAAATTAAAAGGGTCTGTAAATTGTTATTAATCAACAAGCACTGTAGTATGTATTAAAATACACAGTTTTTTGATATATTTAACATGTTTTCGAACAACTTTTTTATTACTGGTTTGCTCCCTCCCCCCCCCAAGGAGAAAAATTCTACAGGCGCCCTTGAAGGAACCTGTATTAGCTTTACATGGTCATAAATCAATATGATGCCAATCACTAAAAAACAAACCTCTTAACTCAAAGGTCAAATTTAAACAAATCAACTCACCCATAATTACGTCAACAATATATCATATTCATATACATTACTAAATAATAAGTACACGATAAATATACTTTTAGAAACAACAATGGCTAAATTATACAGAAACTAAAGAATTTACACCTTTCAATACGTTAGTGAACAAATGAAATTTACTAATACAGAAATAAAATAAACTCACTAATATAGATTTTCTTAAAGAAGTTCAACATAATTTACACTTATGCAAAATAAATTCACTAGCATAAATCATGTTGTGACATAATGGTAAATACAAAATTGTAGGATAATGTATTTACTAACTATTAACTTTTCATACAAACTTTTATAAGCTAGGCCTAGATCAATTAACTAATGCTTGAAAAATAAAGCTTCATAAATGATATAGATAATGTATATCTATTATACATTATAAACAAATAGCATTTAAAATTTCTTTAAATATCATAAGTAGTGTTTGAATTATGAGAACTAACAAACAAAAATCAAATATCGTGATATTGAAGATCTGTATTTGTTGTGGATTAAAAATTCGTAAATTTAAGATGTTATGAGGAATTTATTCTAGACAAAATTTTAATTGTATAGATTGAGCTGAGTAGTTTTCTATCAATCTTACCTCACACTGAATTCTAGGGTGTGATTTAAGGAAGTGGGAGGGGATAGGATTGGCCACCTCAGATATTTATCCCAGGCTAGATGATCAAGGGGGCACTTGTTGTAATTTTTTAAATAATTGATGAGATCTTATGGCTAAATAGATGTAATAAAATCAACTGGTGATATGGGCCTGATGGAATTGTGGTTTCACTCATGTTAAAAACAATGCATAACTTATAGTTATATACTTAGAAGTTTAGTTTAGTGTAGTTTATTTGTTAAAGAGACATAATACATACATTTTCATAGATATAGAGAATACAAATACCAACATTAAAGTTCTAAAATGTAAATTTGAATTATAACATATGAAGATGAATTAGCAACTGAAAGATGCGGGGAAAATTTTTCCAAAAAACCCCGCTGCATATACTTATAAGTAGAGTGTAATTTTTTCTATAATAACCTTAATTTTGTTTCCGTGGTTTTCCCCTGAGCTTCCACTATATATGTAGGATCCCGAATTTCCATATTCCTTGTGTGTCTTGGGTCTACAAGCTCTGGTAACATGCAATTGGGGTCATCAAACCTTAATCCTTACCTAAGAACGATCATAATGTAAGTGAAACGAAGTATATAGGTGAAGGTTGGTGAATACCGATCAGCAAGGTAATACCGATCAGCTGTTTACTCGGTGGATTTCAAATAAACTTGGTTCTGATTAGTGCTGCTATCTAGCGAGACGTGTTAATACAAAAACTATTGCCAGTTGAAGTGGAACCGCGTTGCTGTTTGACGTTATTCGAATAATTTAAGTTGTTTAGTTTTCAAACTTTTGTTGTGCTTGAACAATATCAACCGTTAGTTGTTTTTTTATTTGACTAAAATATATATTACTATCACCCTAACTAATAGAATATATTGATGCATAAATCGTCTGCATGATTATATAAAGTATAGTCAACTGGTTGACTTGGCTGCCATATTTGTTTTTTAATTACACATAGGGTAATACCGATCACGCCTTGCGGGTAGTATCGATCAGCATACAAAATTGATCAGTATTAACCTTTCATTGATTTATATACTTTTACCTTCAAATAATTATCATGGAATAAATTATAAATGTGTATATTTCTATACAACTATTTATTTTAAAACTCTTCTTTTCCTTTTTATTAATATAATATTGTCCGTTTTATCTTGTATAGATGCCGAAATTCAAGGGAAGGACTACAAACAGAGGGAAAACATGGACTTCAGACTCCTTGAATGCAGCAGTCAAAGCAGTTAAAGACGATGGTAGAAAAGATTAGAGAGGTTTCGAGGTTATTCAATATTCCATTTGCGACTTTACATGATGGATTGAAAAGTGGTAATCTAAATGAGGCTGTCCTAGGGAGAAATTCTTTATTTACTCCAGATCAAAAAAAAGAAATTACAGAACATGTAACCCTACTATCAAAACTATTTTATGCCAAGTCTCAGTTTGAACTGTGGTGACTTGCTTTCGATTATGCTGAGCAGCTTGGTTTGAAACACGAATTTAATAAAATTACTCAACTTGCTGGAAAAGACTGGGTTTCACGTTTCATGAAGCGAAATCCTAGTTTGAGTTTAAGACGACCTGAAGCTACAAGTGTTAGTCGTATCCTTGCCTTTAATAAGGATGAATTTAGTCGATTCTATGAAAATTGAGAAACGGTTCAGGAGAAGTACAAATTTCCACCTCATAGAATTTTTAACGTCGATGAAACGGGTATCTCTACAGTACAGAAACCTGGTCTTATCTTAACTGTAAAAGGACAAAAATAAGTGGGGGGCTGCTACAAGCTGGGAAAGAGGTAAAAATGTCACTGTTGTCTGTGCCATGAGTCCTACAGGCAATTATGTGCCCCCAAATGTTTATATTCCCGAGAGTGAATATGTCAGCTGCTTTGAAAATAGGAGGCCCACACGGAGCTGCTTACGCATGTTCAAAGTCAGGTTGGATAACAGAAGAGATCTTTGTGGACTGGTTGAAGCATTTTGCTGCGCACACAAAACCTTCGCATGATGAACCCATTCTACTGATACTGGATAGCAATAATACTCATTCTACACTGGAAATCTACTAATTTTGTCGCGACCTTGGTATTGTAATGGTGTCCATTCCTCCTCACACCGCCTGCAGCCATTAGATGTGTCTTTCTTTGGGCCCCTTAAAACAGCATTTAATAGAGAATGTGATCTCTTTATGAAAACTCATGCTCATGAAAAAAATAACGCCATATAATTTAGCGTCTCTTTTCAATCAATCTTATACGCTGGTAGCAACGATGGAAAAGGCAGCATCAGGTTTCAGCAAAACCGGAATATTTCCCTTAAATCCTGAAGTTTTTAATGAAGAAGACTTTCTTCCAAAAGATCTGTGAATGGTAGAAATTACTGATGACGCTGATAATGAACTACAATCTCCTTTAGCTACAAACTCAGCAGATTCTCCTCAGCCCTCAACCTCCAAGGTCACCTCACATTTATCTTCAAATAGTTCTCGTCCTTCCATTTCTAAAAGTGAGCCACGTTCATCTTTAGTCTCAAACATTAATGGCTCATCAAATTCAAATTCAAACTTTGGAAAATCTGTTTCAATTGCGGATATTTCTCCTGTTCCAAAGTTAGATAGCAAAAATCAAATCTTCACAAACAATAGAAAAAAACAGCATTCTGAAATTCTCACCTCTACTCCAAGGAAAGACACTTTAAAAAAAGCCAGTGAAAAAAAATATAAAGGAAGGAAAAAATAATAAAAGGGCTGAAAATAAAATTTTGAAACAAAGGGGAGCAGAATATAGTAAAATAAAAAAGACTAATCAGAAAAGGAGTCGTAGAAATAGCACATCTGAAAGTTCTTCCGAGGAGGAAAGTTTAGATGAATATTTAATTAGTAATGATGAGGAACTTGATGATATAGGTCCATTGTTGAAATCCTCTGAAAACGAACTCTGTTGTGTTTGTGTAGAATTCGGTAGAAGCAATAAATTATGGTACCGATGTGTATTGTGCTCTAACTGGGCACATGCTGAATGCACCAGCTGGGACAGTGCAGAAGGTTACAGATGTGAACTAAGTTCAAAGTAATTGTTATAAATTCATTTTTAGTAGGTAAGTTAAAACTTAAGGAAATATGTGATTTTTTAAGTTTTGTAATATGTTTGTATCCAATTTTTTTTTAAATGTCAACATTAGTTATTAGTTAAGTTTAGGAAATAAAGTTCTTAGTTAACCATGATATAAAATTAACAATATTTAGATGTTTTATAAATTAAAAAAATCAGACATTTGCTTTTAATTGTTGTATACTACTTTTCTTAGTTACAAAAATGGTTTAAGATTTTTTTATATAGTTATAAAACCCATTGAAGCTCTCCTTATGTGTTTGTTTACTGAAAAATAATCATTTAGTTTTAATTTCAATTTTTTTGAAAAAGAACATGATTAAAGTCAAATACATGATGAAATTACTGATCGGTATTACCCGACCAGTTTGGTAATACCGATCAAAGTAAATTTTTTGAAAATTAAAATATTTTCACTAAGCCATTCATGAAAATATTTAATTGCACTTGGTTCCAAATAATAAAATAGCTGCTAATATCGTTACAATAAAAAACTTTCTTCCTTTTTTTTTCTACTTGTAATAATCTTTTTAAAAAAGTGATTGGTATTCACCGACTCTCCCCTACATTGTTACAGAAACTTTTTGATAAAAAAATCACATTTCAGCAAAGAATGTTAATTAATAATAGACTGTTACAAAAACATCAAATACTGAGCATCAGAATTTCCCAAAAAGAATCACGATCCTCAAGTTATGTTACCAGAATGTGTTTATTTTAGTTGTTATGCCACTCCTAAATGGTCGTTTATTTTATCCTTTGATTTTAGCTATGTATTTATAATACTAATGAATCCACTTGAATATACTCTGGTTTTTGTATTCGTTTATTTCTAGACATTTATTATCTGCTTTTACAAAGTTAGAGTTTTCCACCATATTGAGATGTTTTTTTCTATTAGTTCAGAAACTTTTAGGCGCCCCTCCCCCATTTTCCATCAACTGATTTTTAAATTCCAAACTTTAGAACTTTTATAGTTAGTTTTATTAAACTTGGCAAATTTAAATTTTCTTCCATACCGAAAAGTATATTTTATAATTATTTTGGAAAGCTTCCTCCCCCCCCCTCTCCCCTACCCCTTTCCTTTTCAATTTCGACCCTCCCAATTTGAAATTTTAAGATTTTTTTTTGGTTGATTCATAATTTTTACCTGCTTGCTAAATTTAAACTTTTAACCACATCGTAAAGTGTTCTATATAGGTTGACATACTATAAAATGTTTGGGAAAAAAATCAATTTTAATGTTTGGAAAAATAAATTTTATTATTATTTTATACTTTGATATTAAATGTCTGGAAAACTGTAATTCCGTTCTGGAAAACATTAAAAATACTGGAATTTTATAATAAGAAAATAATGATAATCCCGTTAATTGATTTTGATTAGCATGCTAAATGTCTTAAACCAGATAGCATGAATAGTTTGATATATATAAAAACAAATTAAAATGAACTATATTAAAATGTTGTTTTTGGATCAGCTAACCTTTCTGGTTCTGTAAATGCGCTATCATTATCAATATCAACGTAATGTTCTGATGGAACGGCATACCTAACATAATTCCCAATCAGTCTCAATAGATGTGATGTGTGGACTCTCAGTTGGATCACCGTTATCTGCCTCCAGCAATTTTTGTTTTTTCCTATTACAACTAAAATCAGTTTGCAACTGTCTCCAAAATGCTTTTTAATGGTATGAAAAATTAAAAATTAAAAATACTATAAAAACTAATTTTTTTTAACACCACGTCTTACTACCCGTTAGGGTGTTATGCTTATGAACTAATTACGCTAAGAGTTTTGGGATTAGGAAGGTTGTATTAATAGTAAGTGTACCCGAATTTGCGTGAAGGTAGAGTGGAAAACCATTTTGGAAACCCACCCTCAATACACCCGATCGAGATTCGAACTTCGAACTCCTCGTCATCGGCAGTGTAGTCTACTGCTAGTATTGTTTCCTCAAAGTTGATTCGTCTGGTATCTTCATGTTGGTATATTTGTTGAGAAAAGCATTGAAATCTGGATTCTCCAGCTTCTTTCAAGGAATATTTGCAGCCACCATTGCAGAGCATAAGTCAGCAAAAAATTGCTCTTGGGTTTTATCGGCATCGTTAACTTTAGGGGAAAATGGTTGCGATCCGGTTTTATATCTGGAATTATTCAAATGTATTCCAGTATTTTGGTATTGTTCTAGGTGATACTTCTTCTCGCATTACATAAATATTATAAATAGAAATTTACATCCAATAATATATATGAATTCTACAAATTAATAAAGAATGATCTAACAAGAGAGCTAAGATTACAATTTGTTTTTGAGTGAGATCGTTATGTTACGCTTTGGTAAATATTTAATATTTAATAGAGGGAGATAGAAAAAAGGCACTCTAAGGCTCCTATTTAGTAAAATAGGCACTAAACACAGAAATAGGCATTTATAGGCACTATAAAAGTTATCACATTATCTTCGCAATCATCTAAAATAAACTTATACCTCAAAAGCCTACTTTTCAAAACATAGGAATAAAAAGGCATTTAGGGCAAAATCCGCCCCCTACTCTTTAGTAATCAGGCTCCATATTAACAACATGTTTTCCGATAATCTCAGTCTGTGGATTACGGGGGGTGAGCTCAAAACACTGGCTGTTTAATTATGGTCCCTGCCTTGTGGGGCGGGCAATGTCCCGGGTTTGAACCCCCACACTGCCTAGAATTGCCGACACGTCGTAGGAGGATTGCCCGAGACTGCACGTTCCCCCTACCACGTCAGTCCAATCCAATGGGCACACATAAAAAACCAATGGGCACACATAAAAACCAATGGTCATACATTAAAATCTAATGGGGTTGGGGCACACATAAAAATCAATTGGGCTTAGCCTATGAACCCTGGGAAGGATCCAGTGGTCCTCCCACGATGTGGGGGCGTAGTCTCGGGGGAGGGGATGAGGGTGAAGAATAACGGTAAATCAACCGGATGTGAAAAGTAGGTCAATTGACATCACAATACACACTCTCTTTCACGGGAAATAGCCTCGGGGCTGTTCTGAGGGGTCCTGTGAGACTACTATTACTAAGAAAACCATAACACGGCAAGCCTACGTCGTCTGGTTCAAGCCTTATTATCTAACAAAGTGGGGATCTTAAAAATTGGTTTACAGTAGAAACACAGTTATATATTTTATATTATGCTATAAGATGATGCATGATTGCTTTAACAAAACATAAATAATATCTATATTTTTAATTAAGGTAGTTAATGTGCACGTTCTGATCCGACTGATTTATTAGCGCACAAACTATAGACTAACTTAAATCTAGAACTGACACGACACCCCGACCTCTGTCATTAATTCAATACTGTGAAAGGGGAACTCAACATTTCACCTATGATTTTCTTTAAGCCAAGCCAAGAAGTGAACTCAGGACCATGAGCTTAGTGAGCAGACGCGCTACCGACTGAGCTAAGGTTTTGGAAATAATGTTTTTTAGTTTTGTTTTGTTTCTTAGTTAACTATAACGTTATTCTTTAACGGAGATCATAACAAGGCATTGTGAGAGCAGGTCTTACAGGTGTTCAAGTGGTTGAAAAAATGGTCTTACTAAAAATTCAATTTCAAATGATCAACTATGATAGAGTGGGGTGAACTAACCTCCCCTCCAACCCCTCCAAGACCGAATGACCCCGGTGGCAGGTAATAATGTTGTCATTACGAGTGAGTTTTCTTTAGAGGGTGAGTGTTTTCATTCTGCCTTTAGATGATTATCGCTTACTAAGAAATGTGCACTTATGTCCTTGTTCTTAACTAATATGCACTAAGTGACAGTTGTGAAGGCTATCATACAACCTTCTCTCTCTAGGTTTAGTTTCTCCCTCTAATGCTACCCTCCGGCTTTTCTCAGGTTGGAAAGGGGCGGGAGGGGAAATTAACTCGGTTACACAGTGACTAAGATAAGCCTGTCTGGGTTATATGAATCGTTGTAGTACGGGAATTTCCTCTTTATGAAAATAAAAACTAATTTAAGGCATTTTACATTATTTCTTACATTTTCAATTTATTATAACATGCACTTAAACAACTAATTATATCAGAGCATGAATTGCAAACTAGCTTACTCCATAACAGTCACAACAAGAGCCCCTGCAGTCAAATCGTCATTGCGAGAGGAAAATCCCAATCTTATCAATGATAATTTTATCGAACACGCAGGGAATCTAACCAAATACTCTTGGTTCAGAATAAGACCAAATAAGACAATTATTATTAAATTATTTAAAGGAAGTTATCTACTTTAGTACACATAATAGATTGTTTAATGAAGACATAG
Source organism: Timema bartmani (assembly GCA_902151455.1). Classification (NCBI taxonomy): domain Eukaryota; kingdom Metazoa; phylum Arthropoda; class Insecta; order Phasmatodea; family Timematidae; genus Timema; species Timema bartmani. The sequence continues at coordinate 23,473 of CABFWB010006939.1, forward strand.
AAAACTAAAATACATTTTACTTTTTTTCACTAATAGTGAGGTCGAAGTTCAAATCTTATTCGAATTAATTGGGAGAGGTTTTAATCCTACCTATAGATTAAAACGTTAAAACGCCCTTGTTTTAAATCATGATCAAATAAAATCTATCAACAAAATGTGTGTTCCCATAGTTAATTTTGTGTTGGTTCCCCTCGGGGCCAGCTTTAAGAATTTATAAGCCATGAGCACTCACTTTTTTAAAGCACCTCTTTTTTTAAGAGTACGTGTTTTGAAAACTTTTTTATGGACTGCAACATTTTAAAATGGTTAAATTAGTTATTTAGAGGTGTGTAATTGAGGTTATAAAGAACTAGTTGATAAAATAAAATAGCGTAAGCTCGCGATTTTATAAAAATGTGAGAATGCATAAAAACAATATTTAGTGTTATTTTGTTTTCTCTCGTTGTAAGTACACTTTAAGTTTAAACCTTTGTTCTTGCCAGTTACAGGATCTTTAAGGGTGTCGAAGAGGTTAAAAAAAACGACTTCTTAAAAATTCATTACAAGTGATCAATTATGAATGATATATTGAGGTAAAATAATCCCCTCTTCATCCCCTCCCAGATCGAATGAGCCTGGTAGAAAATAATATGGTTGACATCCTGATTTTTTTTTTCAAAGCAAGGGTGTATTATCGTCGTTATAAATGAGTATCAAGTTATCTATAGGAAGTTACTTTAGTAAATCTATTTTTAATATGGACTAAAACGTGTTTTAAGTATCTACAAATAATATCATTGAAAACCAAAATGTAGGCAGATATGACATTTTTTGGTGACAGTGAAGTTGAGATTCAAATCTCGTTTAGAATCATTGGGGGGAGGAGGTGGGGGCTAGCTCTAGATTAAATTTTAAATAGACCTTGTGTTAAAACTTATGAACTAATTTTTTTTTTATCAACAATCAGTATATTTGAGCATGGTCATCTTTTTTCCCCCATTGGCCAGTTGAATCCTTAGAAACAGGTGCCTCGTCTCGTATTTTCTATTCTTAATGTGACATTTATTTTTAATGTAAATACATCATTATTGAATATAAAGTTGGTCAAGCAAGACTATAAATTTCATTCGTCTTGTTGACGATGGTTTATAGCAGCATAGATAAAGGATATAGGCCTAGTATAATAGTGATAATTTTCTCTATGGTAACAGTGATCTACACATTTTATATAACGTTGGCCAAATTTAACTTTTATTTTGGACTTGAATTATGTGAACGTGAATATCACATCATTATTTCTATGAACTATATATCAAGGGTCGGGAACGTGTGGCTCCGGAGCCAAATGCGGCTCCTAGCCAGAAAAATGGTGGCTCTTTTCATGAAATATAGTTCCTTAAATATACAAAATTAATATAAGCTGTTCTTATATAATTATGTTTTCCAACATACCCTTCAAGGTGACATTCGTAATAATGACTCATTCATAGCTATTACTGCTGTTAAAGCTTGGTGCATAACATTGGACTCAAATCCTTAAAATCATTCAAAATCAATATTCGTTGTAATAAACATGTATAAATTATACTCATATGTCCTTTTGGGGTAAGAATTAATTGCCTACCAAGTTTCAGCTTCCTACTAGGTCTTATGCTTTTCGAGATATTTTTAGCTGGACAGAGGATCTCAACTGACAATTATTATTATAATTTTACTATTTTATTACATAGACATTTTTAACCAATTTTAGCAAAGATCACGGAATGTAAAGAATAGCGTTGCAGAACATAATTGTAAGACGCCTAACCTGCAAAATTAACACTTTGAAATTTAAATTAAGAAAATATTGTATTTAGAACTCATCCCAGGAGTGTTGCTTATTTATCTCCAACGTAGGTAATGTTTGATTTTAAATTTAAAAAAATTATTCAATTAAACAAAGAGTTTTCGCTAATAATAAATAGATAAAAAACCTAAATTATTATTATGGTAGTAATAAACATTAATCACCAGAGCAGCAATGTTTGTAGTTTGTTTAGTAGGCCCTACGCATCGTTAACAGTATTTGTTTCGTGATTTTACTATTATGATAAATAGCCTACATTATTAAAATAATAAATGCAAAGGAAGGTTCAAACACTATACAAATCAATACAAATATTTTACTAAGCCACATTAAATATTAAAAATGTTAAAAGCATGGATATTTTTCTATTGACCACACAAGGTAAACACCCCGGAAGGGGTGCGGTGTGTGGGGGGAGGGGGAGGGGGCTATGACATAATTGATGGCACAACGAATATCTGCTTGGAGAAAACAAGTAAAATAAAAAGAATAACAGTGCTTATAAAGAATAATAAAAAAAAACAGGGCCTACGTTGTTGTTCTACATTGATCAATAACAGAAAATAATTAGAAAAATTAGCAAACATTACAATTGTTATATATATATAAACACATTTTAACTTAGTGAAAAATATGAAACAGCAAAAAAGTTTGCATTTTCTATTATGGATGAGCGTTATTTAAAACCACTATAAATTTAAAATAAAATAAAATAATTTATTTAACAAAATAAAAATTTAATTAGTGCAAACATTATTAAAATGACAGCTTTCTTTGTAACTTTGTAACTGTGTTTAGCTGTTCAAAAATCGTTTATACGATTATAATTAAATCTTGATACGCTCAACTATGGCAAGTTAATAAAAAACTCTACTTCTCACAGTTAATAGTTTAAGGAAACCAATGTGATAACTCAATCAGTTAAAATGCTAAACTCTATTACTGTCACTTTTGAAAATGTAAAACAGTCAGAATCTATCATTATGAGCGATAACATGGTTTCATATCAAATATCCCAATGAACTATTCCCCTTAGTAATGACTTTGACAACCATAAGATTATAAGCAAATGTTAAGTTGGAGCAATGTGTAGGACTGTAGGCTATACATAGTTTCAGCCTTTCAGATTAATCTCATGGATTGGTTAAAATAAAAACAACTTTGTAAGCACTTGTTAGATTATCAAACATTATCTAAGCTTGGATAGTTAATGTGACCAAATAATTGACACAAAAATAATGATTTATAATATTGTATTAAAAAACAAAAACGGTGGTGGCTGGATTTTGACCTGACCATGGAAACCAAAATAGATATCGTAGGTGGTAAGCACTTACCCTCCCTCACAACAGTCATGTGCATAGAAGCGGTGATCTCATTCTTCATCAAGGAAGACAACATAAACAGGAGATAAATAATGACTTCTTCACAACAATCAAGTGAATAGGAGCTGTGATCTCATTCTTCACCAATTAAGACAACACAAACAGGATATAAACAATGGCTTCTTCACAACAATCAAGTCCATAGGAGCTGTGATCTAATTCTTCATCAAGGAGGTCAACACAAACAGAATATAAGCAATGGCTTCTTCACAACAATCAAGTCCATAGGAGCTGTGATCTAATTCTTCATCAAGGAGGTCAACACAAACAGAATATAAGCAATAGCTTCTTCACAACAATCAAGTCCATAGGAGCTGTAATCTCATTCTTCATCAAGAAAGACAACACAAACAGAATATAAGCAATGGCTTCTTCACAACAATCAAGTCCATAGGAGCTGTGATCTAATTCTTCATCAAGGAAGACAACACAAACAATATATAAACAATGGCTTCTTCACAACAATCAAGTCCATAGGAGCTGTGATCTCATTCTTCATCAAGAAAGACAACACAAACAAGATATAAAAAATTGCTTCTTTACAACACTCAATTAAAAAGGAGCGGCGATCCCCATTTTCACAAAGTAGGACAATGAATGATATTGGCTTCCTGACAACATTAACTCGCATAGGAGCGGTGTTTATATGGTACTTTATTAGTTATTGCATATTAAGTGCTCTTATATTTTCATTACATTCACTGTAATGGAAGTTATTCTTTATCTGAATTATATCGAACATATGCATATATCTTTACACTTAAATACTTTTAAACATTATTTTTTCATTCATTTAATATCATTTTTAAACGTGAATTATAATATTTTATGTTTGTGTGGTGTCTTTATCATTAAGCTCAAGATTATCATTAATAGATTTAGATTTTTTTCCTATTTTTTTCTGCCTTGGCATCCAATATATATTGTCAATCTCATAATTTCAATTTTCGTTTCACCCTACTATCCAAAATATCTCCAGTAGTATACATTGCATTTAAAATCTCGTAAGTTTCGGTTACATTATATTGTTCCATAACTCCACATTTTTTTGGAATAAGCTCCACAAAAAAGTATCTCTTTGTGAGAACAATAAGATCCCTTCCGGTAATATTTAGTTGACCTTGTATCTGGTAATAATATTTGTGATTTTTTTAAAGTATAACTACGCCCTTATAAAATATTAATTTTAAGTAAATTAACCCTAATTTAATGCCTAAAAAAGACACAGAGGCATAGTCATATAACACCTATCAATCAAATTTTAACAATATCCATCAAACGGTTTATGCTTTAGCACAAGGGTCAGAGACAGGTAGACGTTTAAAAATGGGGCCAGTCAAAATTGCAGACTCAATTTTTTTTTTCGGAGTCTTATAAAACTTGAATATTCATCAAACATTCGAGGTAGACATTTTTCACAACTATCATACTTTCTCTCCCTATGAGAAATAAAAAATAAATGTGGATAGTTATAATATATCTGTTAATGAATTCCTTCATTCACAATCCATCTGCAAAATAATGTTCCACACATTACTTTTGACAAGAGAAAGATATAGTGACTTTTATTAAAGATTGGTTATTTGTATTTTATGATGATTTTTATAAGTCTGTAATTTCGATATGATAGTAAAAATATAGAAATTCGAACATAGTTAAATGGGCCATTAACACAATTAACCACTCACCTGTTCGATTAATATTTTGTGCTTTCTAATCTTCTCTCCTAACATCGACGGAACGTCCATAATAGATAGAAGTTTGTTGACTTGGCTGTATCCTATACCTATAGCAAATGCACCCCACACAACAGCGTCATTAATGTATTCTGCATATTCTATCTCATGGGATGTGAGTCCAGGGGCGCACCCATGGGGGGAGGGGGGGGAGGATGGGTGGACTGAAGGCCTCCCCCCCAGAAAACTGAGAATATTACCAAAAATAAATGGTACGGCACACCGCACAGACTTTCTCTCTCTTTCTATAAACTCGTAAGATTTCTGAACGGAATAA
>CABFWB010006940.1:0-14317 GCA_902151455.1 Timema bartmani
TTTATTCCACTGTTTGTTCACATTCTGTGGTCAAGCACTACAGTCGGTGAGAGGTGACTTTAGGTGTTCCTCTCTATCCTCTCCTTTATTCCACTGTTCACATTCTGTAGTCAAGCACTACAGTCAGTGAGATGGCAACTCTTGATGTTCCTCCCTATCCTCTCCTTTATTCCACCGTTCACATTCTGTAGTCAAGCACTACAGTCAGTGTGATGGTGACTCTAGATGCTCCTCTCTATCCTCTCCTTTATTCCACTGTTCACATTCTTTAGTCAAGCACTACAGTCGGTGAGATGGTGACTCTAGATTTTCCTCTCTATCCTCTCCTTTATTCCACTGTTTGTTCACATTCTGTAGTCAAGCACTACAGTCGGTGAGATGGTGACTCAAAATGTTCTTCCTTATCCTCTCCTTTATTCCATTCACATTCTTTAGTCAAGCACTACAGTCGGTGAGATGGTGACTCTAGATGTTCCTCTCTATCCTCTCCTTTATTCCACTGTTTGTTCACATTCTGTGGTCAAGCACTACAGTCGGTGAGAGGTGACTCTAGGTGTTCCTCTCTATCTTCTCCTTTATTCCACTGTTCACATTCTGTAGTCAAGCACCGCAGTCGGTGAGATGGTGAATCTAGATGTTCCTCCCTATCCTCTCCTTTATTCCACTGTTTGTTATCATTCAGGCTTTCGTAATAATGAATGTTTAAAAGGTCTTATTTCTTACCACGACCCTACTCTTGATAAAGGGGTCTTCCCAACAAAATCACTGCTATCAATCAGAGTATTTACTGTTAAACTTTCGGTTGTGAAACGGGGTAGCGTCCCACAAAATGTTTTGTAACGGCCTTATAATATTCTTTTAATCATTATTAGGTGTTTAATCTTTCTACAAGTTCGTTACCTTGCTCAAATTGAGTCCTAGAGAACGTACTATCATCCGCTTTTCTAGACCTTACAACTTCATCTTCTTCCCTTGTTTTGTGGTAATCAATCAGTTACATTCGACATCTTTCTAATCTCTTTCGACATTCCACCATATCTTCTATAACATATATCAATCAGCTATTTCTTCTCATAATGTGAACCAATCATTTGGTCTCTCCTCCTTCGTAGAGTCACCTGCAAAATTGTTCTTTTTTCCATTGACTCTTTTTAGAACGTATTCATTCCTACCCGATCTGTCAACTCTATATTCTACTACAGCACCATATCTCAACGCTTTCCAAATGTTTATTCTCCTTTTATCTCAATGTCCGTGTTTCAGCTTCAGTCGAGGCGATGCTCCATACATAAAAACTTCACCAGATTCTTCCTCATCTCCGGGTCTTGTTTGATAGTCAGTGGTTTCCTCTATCTGTTAAAAGCAGACCGGGACATTTTCAAAGGTACTGAGTTCTATTCTCTTTTCATGTTTAGCTTTCCTTAGCTTATGTGGTTAATAATGTACTGCCCTATTGTATATTATCTCTTTGTTTATGATTGCGCACACTTACTAATTGATTTCTTTTTTTNAAAATTAATAAAAGAAATAATGAAAGTAACTAGGGCTCACCTTGTTTTCATTCATAAAAATGAAGCGCTATTGTTGTTTGAAGGAAAGACAATTGTTCGTGAAAGTAAGCGTGCAAGGAAAGTAGAGCTTTCGACCATTCCACAGGGTAATCTCTGCGCGTCTCCACTGGCTGTTCTGCTAGACAGGACCGGACTTGTCCAGCCGTGACATGTGACAATAGCTAGGCCACACTCTTCGCTCAAGAGCGGCACAAGTCATTACATCGGGTTTCCACCGACATTTTCTAAACACACACGCACTAATGAGGTAGGATGAGGATGTTGTAATTTAGAGAAAATGTACCCGAATTCTTTGAAAACTATTTATGGAAAACATTATTCTTAATAGGATTGATAAGAGTGGATTTTCCAAACGGGTTTTCACTTCCACTCTACAAAAATTCACGTGCATTTCCTCTAAACTCTAAGTATCTCGTCCTTATCACATTAAGATCATTGTGCTTAAATCTTTAACGTGTTGTGGAACGCATATAACAAAATAATAAAACCATATTTTCATGTTAACGTTGCATACAATCTTGTAACTAAAACTAGCTTAATATAACTTTAAACATGTAAACTTTAAGGTTGAGCTGGGTTTGTAGGAGTTAATTTTACATTTACATTACTTTACAACTATTACTGTTTCCAGCCTGTGGCCTGGGTCAGTTTGTCATTCAAGCCATATATTTTCCACTAACGGCTTGCTAGGCCTGTACTAGCTTCATATGCCCTATAGTCCGAGATAAAACTAGGACAGACACAACATACTGTCCCCGGATATTAATTTATCACTATGAAAGGGCAAACCCATATTTCACCAATGATAAATTTTCGGCCATGCTGGGAATCGAGCCCGGGACCCTTAGCTCAATTGGCAGACATGCTACCTACTGAGCTAAGGTGTTGGATATGTATGAGTTACTTTATAAAAATAAATACACTTTTCTTAAAATTAAAATCGACCCTCTAAAAGCTAGGTTACGTTAATTTTTTCTTCGTAATGGCGTTCTACGTGCTTAGTAATATAATATAATGTGATATAAAAAGTTTACGAGTTTAATATCAGGTAAATAAAGTTTGTGTGGGGTATGATATAATAATGTACTTTGAAATGTAGTAAGCGTGATACTAAAAATATATTTAGTTATGATCCTTAACTTTGGATGGGATGGTATGCAACCATTATTACAGTAATCCCTCGACCATGACAAAAGGCAAATTAAAAAACGCCAACTATTTATGACACAATTTGTAGTCAGGTACTGGTGTAATATACGGCAACAAAGATTATAGCTGATCCAATTAATAAATATTGTAGATACACCAAAATTGTAGTTTGTAGTGACAGTAGAAGGATGATTTATACTTCCGTTATTGAGTGAACAGACTGAACACAACACTACAAGTTAGAATTATATACAGACTGAACACAACACTACAAGTTAGAGTTATATACAGAGTGGATACAACACTACAAGTTAGATTATATATAGAGTAGACACAACACTACAAGTTAGATTATATACTGAGTAGACACAACACTACAAGTTACATTATATACAGAGTAGACACAACACTACAAGTTAGATTATATACAGAGTAGACTCAACACTACAAGTTAGATTAAACACAGAGTAGACACAACACTACAAGTTAGATTATATACAGAGTAGACACAACACTACAAGTTAGATTGTATACAGAGTAAACACAACACTACAAGTTAGATTATATACAGAGTAGACACAACACTACTAGTTAGATTATATACAGAGTAGACACAATACTACAAGTTAGATTATATACAGAGTAGACACAACACTACAAGTTAGATTATATACAGAGAAGACACAACACTAGAAGTTAGATTATATACAGAGTAGACTCAACACTACAAGTTAGATTATATACAGAGTAGACACACCACTACAAGTTAGATTATATACAGAGTAGACACAACACTACAAGTTAGATTATATACAGAGTAGACACAACACTACAAGTTAGATTATATACAGAGTAGACACAACACTACAAGTTAGATTATATACAGAGTAGACACAACACTACAAGTTAGATCAGGGGCTTCAGAAGCTCTTTGAAAGTGGGGAGGGGGATTCAACTGAAAGGAGGTATGGAGTTCTTGAGCGGGTAAAAGTTTAGGCCCTCGGATGACTTTTGACTATTTGAAGAAGGTTTATTTATCACGGGTACTACCTTTTTATGTCTTTCTCTATCATTATGCATAGTAACAATATAGTAGGAACATAGGTGGAGAAGAACATGGTAACTTTTTTTAGGGCAACAATTAAAAATAATAGTTGGGCCCCTTCAATATATTTATTTTATAGGCAATGGGGGAAGTTGGGGTGGAACCTTATTTGTGTAATAAGCGTGATTAAGTTAAAAAAAATGTTTTTAACATATTAGCCCCCAAGCAAAAAGGGGGATTGGAAGCCCTTCTACAGAAATTTTCCGAAATTTGGAAGCCCTTAGAACTTACATAGAGTGGTCCACACGTTGAAAAATTTGCAAAAATTATACTCCTCTAGAAATTATTTGAAGTGGTTCTTACTAAGAAGATTTTTTTTAATTCAAGGTTTTCTAAAAGCTATTTAAAGTATTCCTCACCTATAAATATTTTGAAAATTTAATGCCTGTATATGTTATTAATGTGGTCTTCCCCTGACAAATATTTGAAAATTTGATGCATTTATAAACTTTTTAGAGTGGTTATTTAGTGGCAAATTTAAAAAAATTTGATGCCCTTAGATGATATTTTGAGTTTCTTTAAAATCTTAGAGTTTAGTGCATACAACCAAAGAAATATTTCTTATATTTATGTAGGCCTAAGTGCTCACGTCGTAATGAATGCCAGGGTTATCTACAACTTACAATAAGGATACTGTAAGTAGAGGGCGTAAAACACCTGGGAGGAAAACATTTAGATATTAAAATAGCTTCCTATAATATTTAATCCGGAGAATTAAGTAAGAGCACCATTCTTGATAGTTCGCTTTGCAAGTCAATTATCAGTGGTACGAAAACACCCCATTGCAATACGTTTGGTGTTATCACATTTTGAATCTTTTCTGAGACTTTCAAAAGACACCCTACACACTATAATATAACTTAAGTCTAGTGATTAAACATTGGCCTTACACTCTGGTGTCCTTCCATGTTGAAATTTATTGTTAAAGGTAACGGCTGATTGAAATTTTAAACCCAACTGATTTCTGCTGATAAAATATATTTATTTTACACACTTTCAAATAATGCTGATAAGGCCTAAACTTAAAAATTAATTTACTTCCCCAGGTTTTCCAGACCAAAGAGTATGTACTTTCCCAGTATCTTAAAATAAAAGCTATACACACAAAATATCATAATTTTTACTATCCATCTATTAGTTTTTGGCATAAAGATCATCAAGAAATAACATTAATTGGGTATTAAACGTATTATCTGCACTTGGTAATGCTCTCCACTTTGTATTTCACAAATTATTGCAAAACACATGAAAAAACATCAATCGAATTTTATAATTTATCTGACTTTTCTATATTATATTAATAATACCCTTATAATAACCTTATTAATATTACCCTTTGCCCTTACTATTCTGGTACTTTTAATATTTAAGAACATCACAATTAGGCCTAATGTTATTTACTATATTTTTGTGAAAGAGTTTTTCCTCGTCTGAGAAAACTAAACTGCAAAATGAAGGGATTTCAGTTTTCTATTAAATTAATCATAAGTGTATGTCTCTTTTTACTTAAAATTAGCAAATTGATGGTAACCGATATATGTTTTATACATGGGTTTGGTATTTACTTGTAAAATATTGGGGATAGGGGCCTTAAGATAGTCTCAGCCCTCAATATTTAAACAAGGGAGGACCCTCTGTTCCGGAGCCCCTGAGTTGGAGTTATATACAGAGTGGACACAACACTACATGTTAGAGGTATAAACAGTGTGGACACAACACTACATGTTAGAGATATAAACAGTGTGGACACAACACATCATGTTAGAGATATAAACAGTGTGGACACAACACATCATGTTAGAGATATAAACAGTGAGGACACAACAGTACATGCTAGAGATATAAACAGAGTGGACACAACACTACATGTTAGAGATATAAACAGAGTGGACACAACACTACATGTTAGAGATATAAACAGAGTGGACACAACACTACATGTTAGAGATATAAACAGAGTGGACACAACACTACATGTTAGAGATATAAACAGAGTGGACACAACACTACATGTTAGAGATATAAACAGAGTGGACACAACACTACATGTTAGAGATATATACAGAGTGGACACAACACTACATGTTAGAGATATAAACAGAGTGGACACAACACTACATGTTAGAGATATAAACAGTGTGGGCACAACACTACATGTTAGAGATATAAACAGTGAGGACACAATACAACATGTTAGAGATATAAACAGTGAGGACACAACACAACATGTTAGAGATATAAACAGTGAGGACACAACACAACATGTCACATATATAAACAGTGAGGACACAACACAACATGTCAGAGATATAAACAGTGTGGACACAACACTACATTTTAGAGAAATAAACAGTGTGGACACAACACTACATGTTAGAGATATAAACAGTGAGGACACAACACAACATGTCAGAGATATAAACAGTGTGGACACAACACACATGTTAGAGATATAAACAGTGTGGACACAACACTACATGCTAGAGATATAAACAGAGTGGACACAACACTACATGTTAGAGATATATACAGAGTAAATACAAAATTACAAGTTAGAGTTAGAAACAGAGTAGACAAAACACTACAAGCTAGAACTGTAAACAGTGTGGACACAGCATTACAAGTTAGAGATATTAATATTTAGACTATAACTACAAGTTGCATTTTATGGGTATCTTAATATACACTACATGCTCTCATCTACTACAAACACTACACACACACACACACACCACACACACACGCACACACACGCACACGCACACACACATACATATATATATCTGCTTAATCAAATCTTAACTGTAGGAATATTGAAAAACCTACATGAGGCAAGTTGATCTTTACTACTGATTGTCATAAATGAATAACAGCCAGGTTATAGTCAGGTATATCTATCAGGTAGCCTGTTCTTGCATTTTTTGGGGTATTTATTGTGCACATAAGAAGAAAAGATCTTCTCGAAATGACGTGTCTCAGTTCTCAACTTGAATTGGGAAAACTCTTTACCAAAACGTTTAATTATATCATCACGATACAATGTAAATACAGCAGAGACTTTATAGGATTTATATTTACATAAATAATTTCCTAATATGTGTTTGTGTATTTTCACACTCTCCAAAAGCCTCTATATGACCTAGAAACTTGAAACCTTAGACACTATTATGGTATAGACCCCAGGACAAAACCTAACGCAGCCGAATTTTAGATTTGGCTTAATTTTAAATAAATATAATTAATTTAGCTCTTTCTCACTTTAACCACTCTTACGTTCAAACTGAAAGAAAACACTTCTTTTTACAAACAAAGCCCATAATTCCATACGCTTACCAATTAAGAGCGTGCAACATAACAGGCCCAATTCATCTCCCGGCTCGCGCGAGGTATGGACGTTAAAGTGAAAAGAAAAAGACCTAAGATAGGCCAGAAATGTGTGCAGTGCATTCGTATTAGAATGATAACTCGAAATTTTCCGCGGTGGTGATGGGGGACCATGCTACAAAGTATCTTGTTAATAACTACCGTATGTTCCTATTGTAAGAGAATTAAGATTTGTGCACAATGCTTAGCTGTGAATCCATTCTAAAATTGTCAACAACTGCCTTTACAACGCTGTTTTTATCCAAATATCATTTAATATTTCAACAATGTCCAGTATTTGGAGTTTCTATTAACTCCTTATTTCCATGAATGTTTAATCAGAAATAATCCACGTGCAGTAGGTTATTATAAATATACTCTTTCGAGCTGACTGTATCAAAGAGTTGATTGGCATGTGATGCACGCTCTAGGCTTATTTTAGTTTTGTTAGTACTATAATCAACCTGTCGTAGACAGGCCTAAAAACTAATAGTTCCGCATAGTTGTAGGTATGAATGCACACGTCACACATCCTTTTACATATCAAAGATCCGAGCATAGTCAAATATTCATAGGACGAACCTTATCTGACAACTAGAAAAGCTACTAGATCTACTTTCACGTATTCAAACGTCAAGTCATGTGAACAGAATCTGACACTTTCAATGGAAATTATTTTAATCAATTTTGGAAGAAAAATAATATGTTTGTATTTTGTGAAAACTTCTTCCTACCAAAATCCTACTGTATACATGATTAATGGGAAGTAATTGGTGTGAAATACTTGGAGTTCCTTGTAAGAAAACTTCCTAGATGTGACGACTCCGTTTGGACGGAGATTCAAGAATGAAACACTTAAAACCACGAACTTAACTTAATTTGGTTTTGGTTAATCCGAGTAGTTTGTGTTTTCATTGATTCGATGTGAGCTGGGTCTACAGACAAGGCTACACCAGATCCTCAGCTTTATGAAAGTTTCGTTGTGCTCTTTGAGAGAGGTTAAGTTCATCAACACTGGGGTTCGCTAGTGTCAATGCTCGGTGATAAAAACATTTCCAAATGTGGAATTGTCAAATGACGACCATTGTAATGAGAAGTCTGTGTAGCCTCTTTGTGAGTTAGGATTATGTGAAAGGGGTGGTTGGGTCAGCTGAACCTCGCTTTGTGGAATTCTGCCAATTTACTCGATATGGATATTTGTGTCCTTTCTCATTTTCAAAATGATCCTTTCAAAAAAAAAAGTTCCTTGATGGCATCTAGTGCTACTCGTGTTGAAGAACCCAAGTTCTCTCACGGAGCGAATCCATTTTAACCTGGAGGCTGTTGGTCTATATCTGTGGCCGGGTCCCATTCAACTCAAACTACCGAAGCTACTGTACTTTCAGAGAATCCATTAACATCCGTTTACCTGGAAAGGTATCAGATTACACTAAGATCCTATATTGTAAGCTGAACCATAATGGAACCATGTAAAGTAATCATGCTATTTTTTTAATGTCAAATGAAGGGTACAATCAATATTTGCATAGCTATTTCCTTCTCCTCCAATTCTTGCAACATTATAATTGGTCGAGTCAAGTGAAAAAATGATGCCTGTCAACTGTTGATAGAAAAGTGTAATGGGTGAGACAATCAAGAAAGTTGTCATTTTGCTGGCTAAGAACGGGTGTGAGGAAGAAGGCCGGTTCAAAAATACTGAACTCGTTCCAGTGTCTTCGGTTTAACTCAACGATGCTGCTACATGGTGTCAAAAACTAGAACTATGGTTCAACATTAATCTTGTGGAGGGTACCTACTCTCCAATTTTGTTAGTGTTTTATTTGCACAAAGGAAACTAATATTTTTAGCACGAGTGGTACCAATTTTTTGATAACCACATATCACTAACCATTCGGGCTATGCGCTTCTGTACAAATAATTCCTCTAATGAGCTAGAGTTGAGGAAGGTTTAATTTTTGAAGAAGTGTACTTACATTACGTGGAGGGAAAGTGGAAAATAGTTTAGTAAGGCCCACCCTAAGTACACCCGACCATGATATAACCGCAATCTTCTCTTTATCGGTAAGTCTAATCTACTACGAGAATAGTGCCTTAGACCATGTGGCCACAGAAGCTGATTTGTATTTTTTTTTTCTCATTAATAAAGTACTGTGATCCCTAAAAGGTTGCCCTCTAAATTATGTTGCGTTTTATTTGCCCCCGAGTCAATAAAGGTGGGTCTTACAATTCTGTCTGTCTTTGTCACTCTGTCTGTCTAATCCAAAACAGTTATATGGATTTTGTTCAAACTTGATATTTAGATGTTAAATGGTCATACCTCAGGCCTTTTAAAAATATCTTGACTCAGTTTATTTCCAACATGAATTTAATTCATTTTCAGAGTTGCCCAAGAACATCTTGATATCAATAACAGTGATCCACCAGAAAAATACCACCACTCATTTGTTCTGCTGAAATAATTCTGGGACCATTGAAATCAAGGGCTCCAAATTTGCTTTGAAAGTGGCAAGGGGGGGGGGCTCAAATGAGAGGGTTATCTGGGTTCCAACCTCGATATAATTTTGAGCCCTGGTTGATTCTTGAAGCTATTTTTCACGGGTAGTATTTTTTAATGCCTTTGTTTGTCTTAATGTATGGTAAAAACACAGTAAGAAGAGCGTATTAGACAAACAAACTTTTTTTTATACAAATTTGGATGATCCTAGACGTTATTTATGTTGTTCGTCACTTGGAAATCGTTTGAAAATTATATACCTCTAAAATTTTAAGTGTTCTTCCCAGGCAAGTTTTAGAAATTTCTATGCCTCTTGAAGCTAATTGGAGTAAGCCTACACCAGAAAATTTTAGAAAATTGTACGTTCTTTGAAATATATTTAGAGTGGATTTCTTCCAGCAGATTTTTGAAAATTAGATACCTTCGGAAGTTGTTTTGAGTGGTTTTAATTTTGAATATTTTTAGACGTGGGTTTTGAATGTACATGGGAAATATTGTGTTATTAATATAGTCGCAGCCCCTCTCCTCAAATAGAAAAAAGGGGGCTTGAGCCCCCCTTCTTCCCAATTCCAGAGCCCCTGGTTGAGAAAGAACACCCGCAATACTACGGAAAATTTTGAGACGCTGCTCACTTAGATATGAACCACGGTGAAGGATTGTAAAACCAAAGTTCTCTCCAGTTAATCTCATGTGCCCCAGACGTAAACATTGCCCACAACGTCCTCCATGATGCCATCAGTATCTTAGATTTCTGAACAATCTTCCATAATGGCGGATCCTGTCTTATACGTGTCGCAAGTATTCAATATTTCATTGGATCCCTCCGTACTCGCTGGACAAAACCCTGAGAAATGGGTGCAGATTATAAGACCTGAACATTCCTTAAAATAAAGATTGATTTATAATACTATGCTTGGAATATCTAATATTCAAAAAAACACGCAGAGTAAAAACAAAACCTTGGTCTTGACTGGGATAGTGGTAAAATTCTAGCAATATTCTAGTTGTTGAATGAAACATAACCGGAAGTCAAACCAGATAATCTATATGTGTGTGTGTCATGTTAGATACATAAATTAATAACATTCTTGGCTTCTCAGCACATATACCTATATTACGTGCAGGCCGCGGTTCGTTTCCTCTAAGACAATGCTTCCTCAAACCCTATATAACACTTTCCTCGCCACGACTCGCGAGTACTGTGATTTTGTGTGTGCTACGGTGGACTGAGCTTAATTCTCTTCCATGGAGGTAGGTGTTAAAACTAGAGGTTCTTATAGTGTTGTGTGATAAGATTAGTTCTCTTCCATGGCGGTAGGTGTTAAAACTAGAGGTTGTTATAGTGTTATGTGATATGATTAGTTCTCTTCCATGGAGGTAGGTGTTAAAACTAGAGGTTGTTATAGTGTTGTGTGATATGATTAGTTATCTTCCATGGTGGTAGGTGTTAAAACTAGAGGTTGTTATAGTGTTGTGTGATGAGCTTGGTTCTCTTCCATGGCGGTAGGTGTTAACACTAGAGGTTCTTATAGTGTTGTGTGATAACATTAGTTATCTTCCATGGCGGTAGGTGTTAAAACTAGAGGTTGCTATAGTGTTGTGTGATATGATTAGTTCTCTTCCATGGTGGTAGGTGTTAAAACTAGAGGTTGTTATAGTGTTGTGTGATGAGTTTCCATGGCGGTAGGTGTTAAAACTAGAGGTTGTTAGAGTGTTGTGTGATGAGCTTAGTTCTCTTCCATGGCGGTAGGTGTTAAAACTAGAGGTTGTTATAGTGTTGTGTGATATGATTAGTTATCTTCCATGGCGGTAGGTGTTAAAACTAGAGGTTGTTATAGTGTTGTGTGATGAGTTTCTATGGAGGTAGGTGTTAAAACTAGAGGTTGTTAGAGTGTTGTGTGATGAGCTTAGTTCTCTTCCATGGAGGTAGGTGTTAACACTAGAGGTTATTATAGTGTTGTAAGATGAGCTTCTATGGAGGTAGGTGTAAAAATTAGAGTTTGTTATAGTGTTGTGAGATGAGCTTCTATAAAGGTAGGTGTTAAAATTATTGCATGGCAGTTGTTAAGTTCCAGAGTATTATAATGTAATTAATTGATTTGTTTAATGGAGAGGAATATTTGCACATGGAAGAATCATAGTGTTTGTTGTTCGTGGAGCATGCTATCTTTTTCACGGAGAGTAATATTTGCAATAAGAAAATTCTAATAGGATATTATTGAGATTAAATATTCTTCATCTTGAATTACATTTTATTTAGCTAAGTATTTATTTGTACTATTTATGGCACAATTCTTTCAACTACAAACAAATTTCTTATCATAAAGTAGCTTGTGTATTTTCTCAATTCAACTTAAATATATTATTAAGCCTACTCAAAGACTTATATTGATAAATTATGAACAAAATATACAAATTAAATATGTCAGTAAATCTATCATAATGATACTCATCGTTTTTCTTCTCATCATGTGTAAACTTTAATCAAACTATCCTCAATCGCCCTAGAAATGTCAATGTTGGCTGACGAGAACTGTCCTATGTTTCAACCTTGTAATGTCAGTGTTGACTGACGAGAACTGTCCCATGTTTCAACTTTGTAATGTCAGTGTTGACTGACGAGAACTGTCCCATATTTCAACTTTGTAATGTCAGTGTTAACTGACGAGAACTGTTCCATGTTTCAACCTTGTAATGTCAGTGTTGACTGACGAGAACTGTCCCTTGTTTCAACCTTGTAATGTCAGTGTTGACTGACGAGAACTGTCCCATGTTTCAACCTTGTAATGTCAGTGTTGACTGACGAGAACTGTCCCTTGTTTCAACCTTGTAATGTCAGTGTTGACTGACGAGAACTGTCCTATGTTTCAACCTTGTAATGTCAGTGTTGACTGACGAGAACTGTCCCTTGTTTCAACCTTGTAATGTCAGTGTTAACTGACGAGAACTGTCCTATGTTTCAACCTTGTAATGTCAGTGTTGACTGACGAGAACTGTCCCATGCTTCAACTTTGTAATGTCAGTGTTAGTTGACAGTGTTGACTGACGAGAACTGTCCCTTGTTTCAACCTTGTAATGTCAGTGTTGACTGACGAGAACTGTTCCATGTTTCAACCTTGTAATGTCAGTATTGACTGACGAGAACTGTTCCATGTTTCAACTTTGTAATGTTAGTGTTAGTTGACGAGAACTGTTCCATGTTTCAACTTTGTAATGTCAGTGTTAGTTGACGAGAACTGTTCCATGTTTCAACTTTGAAATGTCTGTGTTGACTGACGAGAACTGTTCCATGTTTCAACCTTGTAATGTCTGTGTTGACTGACGAGAACTGTCCCTTGTTTCAATCTTGTAATGTCAGTGTTGACTGACGAGAACTGTCCCTTGTTTCAATCTTGTAATGTCAGTGTTGACTGACAAGAACTGTTCCATGTTTCAACTTTGTAATGTCAGTGTTAGTTGACGAGAACTGTTCCATGTTTCAACCTTGTAATGTCAGTGTTAGCTGACGAGAACTGTCCCATGTTTCAATTTTGTAATGTCAGTGTTAGCTGACAAGAACTGTCCCATGTTTCAACCTTCTAATGTCAGTGTTAGCTGACAAGAACTGTCCCATGTTTCAACCTTGTAATGTCAGTGTTGACTGACGGGAAATGTTCCATGTTTCAACTTTGTAATGTCAGTGTTAGCTGACAAGAACTGTCCCATGTTTCAACCTTGTAATGTCAGTGTTAGCTGACAAGAACTGTCCCATGTTTCAGAGACTACCGCTTGTGTTGCCATGTGTGGTGCTGTTGGGTCTGTGTTCAGGTATAGAAGTTACCGAGCAAATAATCGAACACACAAGTCCCAACATGACACATATGAACATGACCAATCCACACACGGAGAGGATAACCACACCTTCAATGCCGGTACCACCTGACAAGGAGAGAGACACCACCAGGTAGGTGGAGCGAGAGAGTACATAGGACAATATATAATATAGACCAATAATGCTTGAATTTAATAATAACTCTATGGCTTGTTTAAGACCGTAACTATAATTTCTTTATATAAGTAGCTCCTCATTTTTCTCACAAGGCTGAGTAGACCCCGTTCCTGAGCCAATGCTTCACAGATAGATCCGTTCAGAACAGTAATGACATTAAATAAATAATTGATTGATTTTCACTAATTATTTTAATCCAAGCCCTACCCAAGAATAATAGACAGAACATGTAATAAAACACCGAGCTGTACGATCTAAAAGATGGACACGTACAAACTTAACGTTTGGCCCATTTTGTCTAAATGACGCTGTGTTTGTTGTTAAAATCATGTCTGACTTTCTTGACCATAGATTTACTAAAATATTTTCCACCATTCCTCCACGCAAATTCGGGCACACTTCCTCTAAAATCTACTTTCTGGAACCCTACCTCATTAGTATAATTAAAATGTGTTTGGATCGTATTTGTAGCAATAGGCTATGGTAGAATAATTATATTCTCCTACATTAACATCAGCTATATTTTTTACTTTCTCGCTATTTTACAGGTAAAGAAATTATTTTGATCGTCAAAAAATCGAACTCAAGATTTTGATGAATTAAGACGTTTCATGACACTCCCCTTCCTCCCCTCCCCCCGCCCCCCC
>CABFWB010006940.1:14639-28682 GCA_902151455.1 Timema bartmani
TTTGAATGTCCTTTTGTCTGTCTATCTGTCTGTCTGCCTGTACCTCGGACTAGAGCCTAAACTATTTTACTGATCTGGTTAAAAACTTGGTATCTAGGGTTTTCATAGGGTTGCCCCTAGGAATTTTTTGAATTGGATATCCAACCCTAAAATTAAGGGTAGTTTACTCAAAGGCAAAAATAGAACAAATCGATTTTCTCAATATCCGTTCCAACGATTTTAATTAAACTTCATTTCCAAACATTGATCAATATTATAAACAAAATGGATACTCTCATTCTTTCGGCAAAATTTAAGGGTTCCGGTCAGATGCGTAAATTATAATTTTTAATTTTATCTCTGTAATTCTTTGAGATATGAAATTATTTGTCATTTCATACATGTAGATATATTTATAATAAACATCTTTTACTTGAAATATATTTTTATGAAACCAAAATTTTCAAGCTATATGCAAATATATATATTTTTTAACTTTTCCAACACTTTAAGGTAAAGTATTAATACCGTCAAAAAAAAAACCTATGTGTTAATGGATGTCGACGTTTCATGACCCCATGAACCCTAAAAAGTGGATTTTGTAACGCCGTCTGAGTGTCTGTTTAACCCTAAAATGAAGAGCAGTTTACTAAAGGGTGAAAATAGAAAAATTCCATTTTCTCAAAATCGGCTATAACGATTTTTATTAAAACTTCGTATCTAGGCGTTAGTTAAGATTATAAACAAAATGGATTTTTTCATTTTCCCATGAAAATGAATTTTAGGGTTCTTTACAGTAGCAACAATTTCTATATCTCCGCAACTATTTGAGATACTAAATAACTTATCAATGTACAATTTTATTACTATTAAAAATAACAAAACTTTTATTTGAAATATTTTTTTAAAAACAAATAGTTTCAAAGATATTGGTAAATATATTAATAACATTTTGTGAGCTCTAGTTGTGAAGATATACTACTTAATCTTAAACGCAATAATTATCTAATTCCATAGAGTAAGCAAATAAACAAGTCTTTCAAGAAGTTGATGTTGTTTTTCCTTTAACCTCTTAGGGGAAATGTTTGTACAGCACAGGGGAGAATCCAGGATTTTCGTGAGGGGGAGAGGGACGTGGGTGCTCCCATCGGGATCGGTTTGACCTAAAGATATTTTGACATAAAATACTTCAAAATTATAGAGTAGATCTTTTTAAGTGTAGCGCTAAACTTGAGAATAAAGATTTAAAAATTAAGCTTAAAATGGCATTGGATCAAACTTCAAATAACTTATAGAGGCACTCACTTTCCCAAAATTTAACAAGGAAATACCACTCCAAATTGCTTCTAGAGGCATTTAATTTTCAAAAAATTTCCAGATAAATCTAAATCTAAATGATTTTTTAAAGACATCCAATTTTTAAAAGAAATAACTGTAAGGGGCTACTCCAAACAGATTCTATTTGCATATAATATTTTTTTTAATCCAAGCTTAAGCCATTCCTATTAGCTTCCAAGCGTTTTCAATTTTCAAAAATATTTAGGAGTAAGAAATCTTTTAATAACTTCTAAGGGCATCCAATTTGTAAAATTAGCTGATCGAAGATAGCTTCAAATAGCTTTCAAAAGCGTCTAGTTTTCGAAAAATAAAAAAATAAAATCAGGCAAAGAACCCTTCACACAGTCTCTAGGGCATTCCAAATTTCAAAAAAATCCGAGTGAGGAACACTTTATATAAATTCTAGGGAATCTAAGTTGTACAAAATTTAAGGTGAGCACTTCTTAAAATAGTTATTAGAATCATTTAAATTTTCAAAAATTTGCCGAAATACAACTACTCCAAATAATCTTTAGGAATATAAAAATTTCAAAAAAAAATTCTCGGGGAGCACTACTCTAAATAGCTGTTAAACGATTATAATTTTCAAAAAATTTCCAAACGAGGATTCCCTATAAATACATTTTAGGCGCATAACATTTTCTAATATTAACTGAGGGAGAAGAAGGTAGAAAGTCCCTAAAAAACTTCAACTGCCACCCCTCCCCTCTTACACAAATAAAGTTTCACCACTATTGTATAGAATAACAATGTTCTTATTTCTTATGTTTAGTACTAAGTCTTAACAAAATGTCATAAACTAATGATTTTGGACCTCCTCCTAAATAAATTCTCCCTACGCCCATAGGCTTCACACAAATGTTTTGAAAATTGATTTTAATCTTATTTTATTTTTATTATATTTTATTTTATTTTTATTTTATTTATCTTGATTATTTTACTGAAAACATGGATTTTAAAAAAATACACATTATACTCGTACCAGTATACAAATTAAATTGAAGTTATTTTAAATATAATTTTAAATAAATTCACTGCATTTAATTTACCAGACTCTAAGAATTTTTTGAATTATTTAATAACGAATCTGTCAATTATTGAAACAGATGATGTAGCTTTTCGTAACACATTTGGGGTATAGAGCACAAACACTTTATTTTAGAAATATTACAGAATAAACACCACTAACAAAAAAAGTGTTATTATACATATTTAACACAATATAACACCTGAGGTATTAATATTAAGATAAAACGGGTCCTGATTTAGAAAACAATATTGCCACTTACCTAGTTCACTTGGTACGTATAGTTTAGACATAGTCCTTAATCCTCAACATTTACAGATATTTTATTTTAAAATAATTCCTTACATACATTATAAACCAACCCAACCTAACCTAACCTAAGATTACATTGCATGGGAGAGCACAGACACCTTCTTTTGAAAAAAGGGTTTATGACAACAACAGAAAAACTACCAAATATCGTTTATTAATCACATTAAACCCATGGCCTTACTTTTAATTATATCAGACATCTAAGGTTATGTTAGTATGCTAGTGTTTAGTTAATAACATATAAACAACCATTTTTAACGAATTATAACCATACAATAATATATGTCGGGAAATGCTGAGGGTTATGTCCGAACAATATCCATTGAGTAAGTAAGTGGAGCTACAATTTAGTAGTACAAGACCCAAATAGTTTTAATATTGGAAGGTCAAGTGTTTTATTAAGCTAAATAAGATTGATAACACTGTTTGGTAGTGTGTTTTTTCTGTAATATTTCTAAAAGAAAGTGTTTGTGCTCTAATCCTAACATTTGATATTAATTTTCAGCGCTCTACCCCAGAAAGAAGAAAAGAAGTTCATACCCAGTCCCATGCTGGGGTACATTCCGGACCCAGAAATCCAACAACTGTCCAAATCGAACCCGGACCACCTGGCGTATTTGCAACAAGAGCACATGAAGCTACTAAAATATAAAAACTCTCAAGATAAAACAAATCCAAAACTCAAGACGGGGCTAAGTTTCCCCCCTAACCCTCATCTGTTGAAAATGTTCCATGATCACAAATCAAGGGAAGTCCCACGAAATAATAAAAATAAGAACGACGATACCCACAAATCTGCTGACACAGAGTATGACTACTTAAAACTGTTCAAAGATTATATGTCAGACTCAAACCCACAAGATTTCAAAACACCACAAAAAGAATCGTTCAAACAAGAAGATTACTTTAAATATATAAAAAACCAAGACCTACCTATGAATGACGCCCCGCTAGAAAACTCTGGTAAAAATGTTCCCTACGACGAGAATATATTTAAAGCTTTTCAAAATCAGCAGCAGATACCAGAGCATAGGCAAATCCCCAAAGAAGAGTACTTAAAAGACATTTCAAGTTATAAAAGCCAACCAAATTCCGATGACAATTTTGACATAGAAGATATTTTGAAAGCCATCGATCAATACAAAGCTCAGCCTGAAGAAAATAAAAACTTGTTTGATAACGGACACTTGCTCAAATCCACTCAAAACTCTAAACCCCAGTATAGTTCTGATGAAAACTCTAACGACCAAAATGTATTTAATCTTTTACAAAACGTGAAACTGCAACACAATCCACAACATCAACAAATCGGTAAAGAAGAGTTCTTGAAAGATTTTTCAAGTTCCAGCAATCAAGCCCCATCAGGTGGCAGTTTGAGTGTAGAGGAAATATTAAGAGCCGCTCAAAATTACAAACCACAACCTGAGGAATATAAAGGCGACAGTGGAGATTTCCCAAAGCCTACTACAAACTTTAACCCACATTATAATTCTGATGAAAGTTTCAACGGTAAATACTCATCTAAACCTATTCCAAACGAAACCCCTGAGCATTTTGTCCACCCAGGTAGTTTCAGCAATGAAGGATACAATCCGGGTACATTTGTCGACACTCATGTCAGCATTCCTCCAAGAGGCCAACAGCCTATTTTCACAAGCAGCGGCAAGTTTGAGAGTGACATCAAGTCGACGAGCTACACGTCCTCTCCAGTCACAAACTCACACCCGTACATGTTCCAAATATCACCTTCCCCTGTGGAGAGACCAGGGAAAAAGCAGGTTGCTGAGCCCCACAGGTAAGTGACAAGTGAATCGTACAAGTCTGGTACATGTTCGACAAATTAGACGTTAACGCAGAGGTCCCCAAACTTTTTGAGACCGCGCCACCCTTCACAATATGTTATGCCTCGTCTGAGACTGTACGTGGTGAGGGAGGCCTAGAGCTGCTCTCCACACTCTCACTGAGACCGTACGAGGCGAGGGAGGACGAGAGCTGCTCTCCACACTCTCACTGAGACCGTACGAGGCGAGGGAGGACGAGAAGCTGCTCTCCACACTCCACACTCTCGCGCTCATTCTGTCTCGGGTCGTCTCGGCGAGGTTGTGGATGAGGCATTAGATTTTCCGTGGGATGCCCCTGTACCATATATATATATATATTGCTTGACCTTGGCTCAGTCCATTTTCAGGCTGCAGGGGAGAAAGTTTCGCACAAAGCCAGGCCAAGTATCCGGAACTCAAATGAAGGGAGCGCTTTCACCAAAAAAAAATTACGTATTTTCTTGTAAGATTTATTCAATTCTTTAAAATATGTACGAACATGCGTATTGAGAATTTGCAGGTTGCATTTGACTTTATAAGTTCTAGTTTTTCCGTATAGCCTCGGACCAAGATCGGCGACGCCCCATGGCTTCACGACGCAAAGTTTGGGAACCCCTGCGTTAAGAAATGTGCTCGGTTCATATTCGTGTTTTGAAGGTTCGTGCGCGATGTAGCAGTTACTTAAGCCGTTGTTGGATATAAACATACCTAGTATAGATCCTTAAGTATTTCTACATGGAAAGATCATTTTGACAAATAAAAATATAGTTTTTGGTAATTTGAATGTGGTTGGTTTAATATTTGATTTTGCATCTAAACTTGAGTATTTATTTGAATAATTTAAATTTTATACATAAACGTGTTTAGTTTTAACTTTTAAGATTCTCATTAAAATGGCTAAACGATTTTTTAATCCCCGCTAAAGGCCTCTGCTACAGTCATTTGTCATTGAATAGGCTTATCATGTTAATTTTAGAGTAAGAATAGGAGCTTTATTAATTTTTTGAGCATGATCAAAATTCTAACTCTAATTTAGTATTGGTAGAGTTACTTGGTTTAGATATATACTGTTGCTGTACAGATTGTCTACAGAACATAAATCTCATCATCTGCACATCATGACAAGGACAGAGAAACGGGGTTGAGGGAGGTAATTACATTGTGTAGGGGTTTTTGAGGGTTGGGGGGATTCAGTATTTTCTTACATAGGGGAAGGGGGATTAGAATTAATCTTACGTAAGGTTTATTTGTCAATTTTTATGGTGATACAAAATCTAAGAAGATTTATCTTGTCCGATAATTCTGAAATGTTTCATTTTAATTAATTGATTAACCCCACATTAGTAATTCAATTTCTTTGTTTTATAGAAATGTAATTAATATAATTCGCTTTATTACCATTCCTTAATAATCTAATTTACCAGCTCGTAAAAAATTAAGTAAGATAGAGGGGGGGTGATGACAGAAAATCTCACGATCCTTTTCGTAGGGGCAGGTGGTCAAAAACCCCATGAAAAAAAGCCTTAAGTAGTTTTAGGATGGTTCCTTATGACGTAAACCTTTATTGGCAAAATGTATTGTAAAATCTTTTAACAGATACCACCCCACTCACTACTCCTAGAAAAAATAACTTTCTACGTCCTTGGCTCATAAGTTTGTAAATTGAAGAGGCGGCCCTCGATATTACTGTTTTATTCGATCATCTCACCTTAAAATTAAGTAGGAATTTCTATTACTTCTATTGCATATATCAATATTATATTGTATGTATATATGTTACTGTAAATGCTAAAGGACTTGTAAATCTTAGAATTTACCGGTGAATCCTAACTTTGACAATATCGGTCGGAAAAAGTCCAACATATCTAACTAAATGTTTATATTTTGAACTTTTAAACTGGTAAAAGTTCAAAATGTAAACATTTTATCAGATGTTTCAGGCTTTTACCAAGTGATTTTGTTAATGTTAGGGTCTACCCGTAAATTATAAGATTTAATATTCTTAAAACATTTACACACACACTTGTTACTAGTCTGTGAAACTCACCTATCCACGATAGACCCTTAGGGCAGGTAGAATTCGAAACCTGACAGTGGATGTTGCTGCACTTTAAATAGTTGGAATTAGAATGAAAATAAAAATGATCTACTTTATATATATATATATATATATCTCTTTACATATATATAAAGTAGGTGACTTATCTTAAACATTAGCATAAAGGGTTTTATTAACTCACACCTTATAGACTATAATTCCACATAAAATACAAAGTATACCTCAGTTTTAACTTCTGTGGTGCTGACTGACAGCTCACAGCTGACTTCTGACGGCTTTGAAAAGCTACCATACCAAATTATGTATCCCTACGCCGAACCATATGATCTGCAAAAAACATGTATTTAGCAGTTGTCACTTCTGACAGTCAAAATTTAGGTATATACCTAACTGTTGACTGTCAGAAGTCAGCTGTGAGCTGTCAGTCAGCACCACAGAAGCTAAAACTGAGGTATAGTTCACAAGCAATGGTTAGAGCACACACAATTTTTAAAACATATCTACAAATCACTGATCTGAAATCTGAAATCAATAGAGCCAAATAACCTTAAACAACAATGGTTATATAGTTAAGAATACCGATGAAATGAGTCTTAATCAACCAAACCACAATTTAACAATTTCTTTCAAACTTAATATCGCAAAATGTATTCATTAACAAAATGTAGCCTATATAAAATAAATTATAATTAATACGGTGTTGTAATTTTACAAATAAATTAGAATCAGGGTATAATTTAACTATATAAAACCAAATTGCAAACCAGTGTATTATTGGTGGACTACAAAGATATTAAGATTGGCATTAATACTCCGATAGCCAAATATTTACCCAAATAAGGCTTTGTGATGAAATGTGGTGTGAAGTGATTATCATTGTTTATTCAGCAGTAAGGGTCCAAACACGATGAGTATGTTGAAGAAAGCCGTCAGCTTGCTGGCTACATTCATTCCTCTAGGAATATTCCTGGCATCAATATCACCCTCAATACTTCATATAAACTCCACACAGTAAGTAAAGTAACTTTAGTTATTACTCTAATACTGACATAATATATTACTTTCAAACAAGGTTTGTATATACTTATATAATGCCGGGATCACGATCTCCTTAAGGTACAGTAGCCCCATGGCTTCTTTGGTGCTGACTGACAGCTCACCGCTGACAGCTGATGGCTTTGAAAAGCTACCAGACCAAATTATGTATCACTACGCCGAACCATATGATCTGCAAAAAACATGTGTTTAGCAGCTGTCACTTCTGACAGTCAAAATTTAGGTATATACCTAACTGTTGACTGTCAGAAGTCAGCTGTGAGCTGTCAGTCAGCACCACAGAAGCTAAAACTGAGGTATAGTTCACAAGCAATGGTTAGAGCACACACAATTTTTAAAACATATCTACAAATCACTGATCTGAAATCTGAAATCAATAGAGCCAAATAACCTTAAACAACAATGGTTATATAGTTAAGAATACCGATGAAATGAGTCTTAATCAACCAAACCACAATTTAACAATTTCTTTCAAACTTAATATCGCAAAATGTATTCATTAACAAAATGTAGCCTATATAAAATAAATTATAATTAATACGGTGTTGTAATTTTACAAATAAATTAGAATCAGGGTATAATTTAACTATATAAAACCAAATTGCAAACCAGTGTATTATTGGTGGACTACAAAGATATTAAGATTGGCATTAATACTCCGATAGCCAAATATTTACCCAAATAAGGCTTTGTGATGAAATGTGGTGTGAAGTGATTATCATTGTTTATTCAGCAGTAAGGGTCCAAACACGATGAGTATGTTGAAGAAAGCCGTCAGCTTGCTGGCTACATTCATTCCTCTAGGAATATTCCTGGCATCAATATCACCCTCAATACTTCATATAAACTCCACACAGTAAGTAAAGTAACTTTAGTTATTACTCTAATACTGACATAATATATTACTTTCAAACAAGGTTTGTATATACTTATATAATGCCGGGATCACGATCTCCTTAAGGTACAGTAGCCCCATGGCTTCTTTGGTGCTGACTGACAGCTCACCGCTGACAGCTGATGGCTTTGAAAAGCTACCAGACCAAATTATGTATCACTACGCCGAACCATATGATCTGCAAAAAACATGTGTTTAGCAGCTGTCACTTCTGACAGTCAAAATTTAGGTATATACCTAACTGTTGACTGTCAGAAGTCAGCTGTGAACTGTCAGTCAGCACCAACGAAGCCATGGGGATACTGTAAGACCGTAAGGCGCCCACTGAGATTGCGAAGGTGGGGTGTGGCGAGTGACGTGTGGCGTGGCATCATGCACCCACCACTTGGCTCCCCCATGTTTAAATTCGTGTGGCGGCCACATGGCTGTAATCATAATGTCCATAGGCACGTAACTTGTGGTTTATTGATGGCAAAGACGCCACATAAATTGGCTTTGTGCCATATATTTACCATTTAAATTCACATCACATGCGTGCCACACTTATGCCATACACCACACGCGCGCTATGCCACAACCACACCATCTCAGTGGGTGCCCTGCCTTACGTCCACTTAACGCAAACTAGTGTGTGATCAGGATTCACGTGACTTAACGTAACAACTCAAGGAAAACAAAGAATTTAAACTGTTTGAAAACAAATTGTTCACTAAAATTAAACCGAGTCAGGGATGATTAGGCTGCAAGTATTTTGCAATAAAAGCTTTACTGGATGTACAAAATAGTGTTACAAGAGGCTAAGACAGAGTTCGCGAAACGCGAAAAAAAGGGTGCCGAATAGTTCTTCTGCATACCATAAACAAACAAATGGAAAACTAAATAGCCCTATTGACGTCAGTCGCTACATGATTGGCCGGCTAAAACACGTGGTACCTTCACTTAACGTTCACTTTACGTGAACATTCTCCCTGGAGAACTAAGTTAAGTGAACGTTAAGTTAACTGCATCATGGTGGCTTCTATTTAAAAACATGAGAACCTTTACGTTACGTTAAATACATTACGTGAAAGTTAAGTTGCTCATGATCCCGGCTTCAGGGTAAACATTGTGTGCATACATCGAAGAGCATATCAAAATCAACCCTGTAAAGTGTGTAAATTAATTTAATCTACTTGATATTTATCTAGATTTGCGAAACTAAATATAGCTTTTGAAACTTTCCTTGGGAACATTTCTTTCACTTTATTATAAATCAGCATTAAATTATGAGTAAATTAATAAAAATTAATCTTATTTGATCAAAATATTGAGCTTCAACGTATAATAAATAAATAGAATAATTTTAGGATTGTATTAAGAATATCTCCATATATTGAGAAAGATCAAGTAAATATTTCTCTAATAGTGGGTTAGAAAAGTCTTTATATAGTTGGTGTAGTCATAATATACGTAGAATATTAATTAAAATAAATATTTACACTTATAATAAATTTACTATGTGCACCGCGTCATACAACCCGCGCAGGATGTCCACACATTCATACGACAGGGGGAGCCAAGAGGAAAGTAGAATTTATAGAAAATTATACACATTTGTGTGGAGAAATTAAAGGTAAACATGTATTAAAACACTCTTCATTACACCCATCCAAGATTCGAACTCAGACTTCTCAGTCACCGGCAATCCAGTATATTGGAAGAATGATGCCTTATATCATGATTCAAGTTTTTATATCCTATCTAAGTGAATTTTATTCATTTATTGACGATTAGATACACCATTTTAGTAAAGAGGTCGGATTTTACAAAAAGAATAGTAACATGGCTCTTAAATGTTAATTAATAAATATTTATATCGTAAATGATATTGAGGATATATTTCTAAATATTTAACAGTACCTAAAAATTAAGGTAGACTCATACACATAAAACATAATTACTATACTCTGTCTTAAATACCTTAACAAATAAAGAAAATAAATATTTAAAAGTACCTTTGTCCCTTTTAGTCAAATTTAATATATATATACACATGCAAACGCTGCACACAAACATATTTAACTATTGAGCGTCAAATTAAATGTAGTGTAAATGCTATTTAATATAAATGTAATATTATTAATAAAAATCTCAAATATAAATTAACTAGCTAAAAAATCTAGTTTTTTGAAAGGATTAAAGAGCTTAAGCAATGTATTATGATTCCTAGAAATGACTTTAAATTGCTTTACTTGGCGTTTCTGAGTGGGCCGTGCTAGCTGTTTCACCCTGTTTATTTAGAGAGTGACGGAGAGGGATTGAGCCAGGGTACTTGAATGAAAACTGTTTTAACTAGTTGAGGGGCAACGTGGCTACTTCGTCTTAGTACACTATGCTCGCGCTTTCTTCTCTTGGCGCCGACATCAACGAACGTCTTGGTTTACTAACCTTTGAAAACGCTGCATAGATTTGCCCACAAGAGAAGAAGTTTTTGCGCAAGGGCGGGTGCATTTCTTCAAAATTCTATCTCCTTATCTTTACTTCATCAGCGCCCTAAAATGCCGATAACCCGCGCGGGTTGTCAAACACGGCGGAGGAAAAATAAACCATCATATCTGACGAGAAGTTGTCTCTTTACCTCCTCAGATCGAATTTGCCGCACCGCCAGAGGTCCCTGGATGGTGTTACAAAGATGGATGACCTGGACGACCCTCTACTGGCTATCCTCGATAAGTACGGAGGGACTGAGTCCCTGGATGATCCGGACTGTGAGAACAGGATATTCTGTGAGATGTCTCGTCTGGGGAAGCAGCCCCAAGCTAACCTTGTACAGAAAGCGTTCTGGTATCTGGCTAACGAGTGAGCAATATTTTCACTTTGAGTAGATATTAAGCGCTCAGCCGCACAGGAATACTGCCTTATCTAAAAACTGGTTTGTTATTTTAAAATATGGTTCACTCTAAAGTGAATATAAAGATCTTTGTAGGGTTGAAAGCCTTATATTTAAAGTTGTGTAAGTTGTAGAGCAAATATCATGAAAGTGCATTGCTCAGAGATCAAAGTAATTGTCTAGATACAGAGACTTCTAAATACTAAAACAAATAAACTCATTTTTAACAGGGTCACAGAATATCACTGTAGAATAATGTTGTGGAATGTTTAGCAGTTTGTCTTGACTACACTGGTAATATAATACTATGTTGAATTCAAACAGCAGTGTGTCTTAACTACACTGGTAATATAATACTATGTTGAATTCAAACAGCAGTTTGTCTGAACTACACTGGTAATATAATACTATGTTGAATTCAAACAGCAGTGTGTCTGGATTATATTTTGTCATATAATAGGCCTATTACCCAGCATTGTTTGTTCCTGTTATAGTACCCCGTCCTCCGTGGCCGAGTCTTTGGGTCTAAGAGAAGTCTTCAAGGCAGTCAGGACAGATGCTTGTAACATCTACAATTGTAACAAGAACTCAACACAACCGATCAACAGTTGATCACATCATCACCTTTTATATATAGCTTGTTATTTTGTTATCTTGTTTGTTTGGTTATTAAACTTTTAATCTAAAATAATGTTATTTATCTCTTCACTATACCACACATATTAACATACAAAATTAAAACAGATTTATAAATATTAATAGTAAGAAATTTGTATTTAAAATCATTTGTTTTGCATATTTTAATCAAGCTATTAATACAATTTTAAAAGAATACTATTTATTTTTACAATTTATATTTATTTATTAGTTAGACGCCTAAATAGCCTATGCCAAGGGTACAAATGTCACTTCTTGAGGACTTTGAAACATATTAAAGTTATTATTAATATAAATATTAGATTATTTTTCTGCTAGCCAAAAAATAAAGTTTGTAAGCCTCATCGATGAGCTTGAAAGGTAGATGTTTCCATGGTAAGAGTTACATGAGTTTTGTTAAGTTTCTGAGTGCGTAGTTTTTGTTTAAAATATGGGCTTAGTTTTTTTAAGATTAGCACCAGAACATATTCTATACAACTAACACATTCTGAAGGTGTTGACCTAGAATTCCCGAATGCTAATCAAACTGTGAAAAAACAATAAAATATGCTAAAGTTTTAAGAACAATAATTTTAAGTTGAGAGTTGATGCATGCCTGAACGACACTGCTAAAAGAATAGCAACTGTGCATCATAGAGATCATAAGAGAGAGGCAAAAAAACTTTATAGTGCATTGGATGATGCTTGCAAGGCATGTACACAAGATGAAAATATCCTTGCACTTACTTTTGAGTTCATGCTGATTGTTTATTACCAAAAATTACAGTTCAAGACATCCTTAGTCTTGTCAACTAAACGTTTCTGTATTTCGTTTGTTTGTTTATAAGTAATATTTATTGGGACATTAAATATAAATATGTAAATGAACAAACACACACTTTGTACAAGAACAAACACCAGTCCCGTGGGGCTCTCGAAGGCCGCCTCATCAGATAAATAAGAAACAATATATAGACTGAACATGTTGCCCTAATGGGCTGATAATATTCACACTTAAGGATATGGGAGGGAAATTTAAAAAAAACTCGTAACTTACACTGATCATGAAGGGCAACTCATAAAGAAGCGAATGAATTATGTAGTTTTCTGCTGCAATAAATTATAAACTTTTTTAATGGCAAAACTATTGAGAGAGTTATTCTTTCTGTTACATTTGTCCGGGCAAAACAAAAACAACACAATCATAAGATTTCTTACGATGCTGGCTTCACAAGAAAAATTAAGAAGGTAGAGTACAGATTGATATTCTCTCCAACATAGGTCTACCATTCATTTCCACCTTCTAATAGTGAGAGTCAAATGACTAAAGTAGAGACCAAATACATCAAATCCACACAACAGAGGAAGTATATGAATTGATTGTGAGTTTAAGTTACAAAAACTAAATTTCTTATACATATATTAGAAAATACCATGATTTGGAATTTCAAAGATTGATGAACACGAATCTACAAGAACTCTATAAAATCTCCTGTAATTAAAAAACTATATTTAGTGTATTATATATAGTTCATGGAGTTTCATACTGTAACTGTGACAACCTCTACATTCATGGAGTTTCATCATGGAACTGTGACAACCTATATATTCATGGAATTTTATCCTGGAACTGTGACAACCTCTACATTCATGGTCTACCAATAAACCAAAACTTAGGGGCTAGTTCCTCATCCCCTGATCTCTAATATGTAGAGGAGGAAACGGTATAGATTACAAGGAATAAATAAGTTTAAGATAGGTACACATTTTATAACAGTGAAAGAATCAAATAGGTAACAAAAATAGATTTATTATACAATAACATAAGAGTTGATATCGGGTTATAATTGGTAAAAGAAAATAGAAGGTAGGATCAAAGAATAATAACAGTAATTGAGGTCCGTTAAATAGGCAAAGGAAAACTAGTAACTCTTAGATTGGTCTAGGGGTGAGGTGTCAGACTTCTGTGCTGAGGGTTCGAGGTTCAATCCTCGGTCCCGGCACAGATTTATCTGATTGCCAAACCCTTCCTTCACCTCTGACAAGACGTGT
>CABFWB010006941.1:5916-20324 GCA_902151455.1 Timema bartmani
GGGGGGGGGGGGGGGGGAGTAATAATAAACAGCGGGGAGAATGGGAAAGCCACAGATATGTATCACGTGTTGAGAACCACATCCCAGTTCACTTAGCCGAGATTCGAACCTGTGCCCAAGGGCAAAACCTGTTTAAGACCTTAGATCAAGTGGCCACTGCCTTGTATCTGTGTGTAACTTTTGTTGAACGTGTGTGAGTGTATGTATACTCATATACATGTGAGTAAAAACGATCTACAGTATTTATAATCTATGTTAATAAGTGAACATATGGACAGAGCTCGAGATGTATTGAAAAGGAATGTGAGATCTCTAAAATCGGTTGACCTTTCGAGATAAAGCCTATTTGATATGTATTAGTAGGCCCTATACAATTAGTCAAAGTCTTATATTCTGAGATATATACTAAGGATGCTTATAACTGACACACGATTTGATCTAAAACCATTACTGCTATTTTATGGATTAGCTAGACGTTTCACAAATTCTTAAGATGGTTTACTTGGAAATGTTATTATAACTAAGGCGTACAATGGATCCAAAGCCTGGCGTGTTTACTCTCTTGATCCTATCAGGAAAAACTAATGTATTTGTAATGTCTTGCTCTATTAAACTATCTTATATTTAATAAAGAAGTTAGAGATTCCCTGGAATTCAACTGGATCGAGAATGGGGAGTTACAGGGAATTAAAACCAGCCTCAGTATAATATGTTTGGGATGGAGACCTAGCTTTCAGAATTGGAGCAATGCAGAATAGTTGACCTGCGAATGCTAGTTACCTTCATACAGAAGTACCCTGCACTTGTTTGAAAACTATTTTTTTTTTAACATCACGTCTTACCACCCGTTCGGGTTATACGACGGTTATGTACTAGTTACTCTAATGGGTTTATAGGGATAAGGAGGGCTATATTTATAGGAACTGTACCCACATTTGAGTGGAAAACCATTTTGGGAAAAAACACCTTCAGTACAGCTGACCGAGATTCGAACCTCAATCTCCCCATCATCGGCAGTCTAATCTACTGTGAGTCATTAGACCACGTGGACACTAAAGCGTGTAAATGGGTATTAATATGAGGCAAAAGAGATGTATTAGTTTTAGGTGGTGCATCAAATCTGCTATCAACAGGATCAAACCAGCTTCCGCGGTGGCGTGGCTTAAGACAGTGGTTCTAAAACTATGGTCCGTGGATCTCTGGCGTTACGTGGCGGTATTCAAGGTGGACAGTACATGGGACCACAGGAAAATGAATGGTATGACACGATCGTATCTGCTTTCTCAAATAGGCTTTTATAGTTTGAGACTATGTTTAAAAAAATAAGTAATCAGTGATTTAACCTCAAATAGTTTTTATTATACTATCATGTGATTATTATATCATAAATATTTCATTGTGTAGGCTACACCACTTATGAATGTCTAGCTATACTAAATTTCAACCCCATACATTATTACTTTATCTTAATAATGGTACGCAAAAAGCATAAAATAGCAAGTTTGACACCTTATCACTCGTGAACTGTAATGATTTGAAATCAGTACATCTCTATTTATAGCGTATCATAAATGCACTAATTAAAACTGTGCAATACAATTTTGGTGGTCGAATGACCTTGGGCAATATTTCGCCTGGGCTTATCTTATTGATACTTCCTAGATAGTAAATGTATTACTATATCAAAGTATACTACATTAAATCCAGTTTTATATTAGAGCATTTAACTGTGCAAATTAAAAACTGATCTGTACAGATGTGCACGTAGTCAAAGGCATAAATCCCATCCTGTTTGGATTGATGATGGCGAGGAATCCAGTATTCAAATCCCTACCGGGTGTACTGAGGTGGCTTTACATGAATAGTGTGTCACTCTCCCTCTACGCAAATAATAGTACATTTTATCTCAATTTTATCATCCTCATTCCTACCCCATTAGTGTAAATATGGGTATAGCGCAGACGGGTGGAGAGATGTGGAACAGGGTAAAAAAATAATTATTAGAATTGGTGCGAAAAAGGCGTCACTCTTGAAATAGACTAAACTACTGATGACGGGGGGATGTAGGTTCGAATATCGGTCGGGTGTGATGAGGGTGGTTTTTCCAAAGTAGTCTTACAATCTCCCTCCACGCAAATTCGGGTACACTTCCTCTAAAATAACCTTCCTCATTCCTAAAACCATTAGCGTAATTAGTGCATAAGCGTATAACCTGAACGGGTAGTAAAACGCAGTGCTTAAAAAAAAAATCCTTCGCTTCTGCTTTGAAACTCACAATAACTTTCGCAGCTTTGAAATATTTCTAAGGAAGACAAAACTTCAATATAAAATTATGAAGTAATTTGAGATATATGACTTAATATGACTTATTTCAAGATATACCCCAGTGATTCTCAAACTGTGGTTCGTGGCGGTGAAACGGGTGGTCCGAACATGGGACAACAGGAAATTGAATGCTATGATACAGCCGCAATTGCTTTCACAAATAATCTTATATAGTTTGAGGTTAGGTTTTCAAAAATAAGAAATCAAAGCCAACCTCAAATGAATGCGAACACTTCCCACATATCCATTTTAAACAAAATCGTTACTTAAATTTTCGAAAATTACACGATATTAAACTAATCTTTATTTGAGAGCTTCAATCAAAGTAAAAACAACACCCAAAGAATTGACAGAAATATTTTTTTGTTATGGAGCACATAAAATGTAAAGATTGATCATAATATAGAGGTCAACATTTTTCGCAGTTAAACAATTAGTTTTTTCCTTTAATAGAAAGTAAAAAGTTAAATCAAAAGAGTACAGTGTTGACAAGCTATAACAAAAAAAGCTATATTTTATAGCTTAGCTTGTACTTTGTTAGACAAGTATAGTTCAATCATCATAGGAAGAGCCAACATTAGTAAAACAAAACTACATTAGTAGTGTTATTTTATTAACAATAAATATCTAAAGTGACATAATAAAAGATGGCGACTTAAAAGTAGACTTAGTTTCATTTCTAGCTGTGAGATGAGGTTCTTACTATCAAAATTGGATTGTAAATGTGTATACGAAACAAAGTTATAATATAAATATTCTATTTTTACTACTTTCATTTAAAAAAATCCTGTGCAAGGTAGGTCCACGTGTGCATAGAACGCTTATCAAGTGGTCCGTTACTGGGAAAAAATTGCGAAACACTGATATAACAATTTTTTTTATAACAGCTACTTATGTCATAATAGTGTGATTTATTTTTTCTATATACTTTTATCTTCACCTAGATGTCCTTAATGGATGATTTAAAAATTTAAAGTATTGTTATGTGACAGCAAAAATCTTATTTTATTAGGTGGGTTAAGTGCTGTAAGAAAAGGCGATGGCCTTAA
This sequence comes from Timema bartmani, assembly GCA_902151455.1. Lineage (NCBI taxonomy): Eukaryota > Metazoa > Arthropoda > Insecta > Phasmatodea > Timematidae > Timema > Timema bartmani. Next base: position 9,291 of record CABFWB010006941.1, read on the forward strand.
CTTCGCCCGAATAAAGACGATATTATTATTATTATTATTATTTTCGACCTCGTCTATGATTTTTCTTCGCGTGTTTCAAATTATTTCCCGACGCGTTTAAAAATTGACCTTCGCACACTTCAAATTTGAAACTAGTAAATCTGTAAAGTATAGTTCACGATAAATGGTAATCCACCCATACTATGAGCCAAAATAATAAACTAAATGTGTAAGAGAAGCAATGGTAGAGGGTAGGTTACCTGTTGTCATGGTCCCCTGATGGCATGTGGTGGGCGGGGGGAGGGGAACCAACATCACCCAGAGCCGAACCCCGGCCACTGATGCCCGGTACGCCACCCTGCTGGACCGGTGGGCTACGGCTGCGACTGAAACACAAGAGACATTTACAAAACTTAAAAACATACTTTTATATCAATTATATAACCGTCTATGTGCATTGGAAACACATTTGTCTTTGGTGGTGTCTTTTAGGAAAATGCCAAACTAATTTTGTTCCAGTGAAGTAACAAGGAGAATATTTTAGGAGTTCAAACCTCTATTCAAATTCGACTGAAAATAATGATAGTATATGTATGTATTGTTTCTAAATCCCTACGTTAGTCGTTTATTAGAGTTTTATATATATGAAAAAGCCTATAACCTCATTTATGTTTAGAAATAACTTTAAATGGCTTCAAGAGGGATTTAATATAATAATATTGCTATTTTAAGAGGGGTTGGGGGGGGGGGGTTTATTATTGNTATTATTGCACCACCTCAGTTAAATACAGCCCTGAAACCCTCATAAGTTACAGAGGCGCCGTATCTATCAACTAATATGTATAGTCTAAAAAAAACACATGTTTTGAAATATTTAGATTTAGTTTTCGTGAGACATGAATGATTTGGGATTGTTCTCTTTAGTTTAGGAGGTAGATGCTCCTTGCGTTTTAAACACTTATAGAATCAATATCATTAAATAAATCTAAAGTGTATGTGTTTTTGTGGTTTGTTAACGCTGTCACTCCAAAACGAAAAAATCTGTAAAGATTAGCCAGAACCTTGCTTAACTCCAAGAGGATTCTACCCAGACGTATTTAATTTTAATTTACATTTATCGCGAATGTTGAATTTGGTATTAATTATTTGTTTGCTAGCTGTCTCGTTCACCAAGAATAAATATAAACCTCAAAACAAAAGATAAATTCCCAAAAAATTGTTTCTAGCTCAAATCCAAAGATACATTTCAAACTAAAACTCTAATACAAAGAGAATTTTCAAAAATATATTTAAAACTCAAATCTAATGAGAAATTTCAAAATAGATTCCAGCCTAAAATCCAATGTGAAATTTTAAAAGTAATTTCAGCCTGTTATACAAACGACAGGTACTTACAACTCGCTTAACATAAATTACAAATTCCGTCAACAAAACCACATGCGTTTATGGGAACACTGGGTGTCCAATGACGTAATATCGGCACGATTTCAACAACTTATTCACCCACCTCGGTGACCGAATGATCTAATGCGTCACACTCACATTAGACCAGACTGCCGATGATGGGGATATCGGGGTTCAAATCCCGGTCAGATGTACTGAGGTGTTTTTATTTTTCAACATTATTTTCCTCTCTTCCTCCACGTGGGTATACTTCCTATAAAATTGCAACCTTATTCATCCTTAACCCACTAGCGAAATTAGTTCATAGACGTGTAAACCGAAGGGGTAGCATGACGTGGCGCTAAAAACCAACTTATTCATACTATACCTATTTGTATTCATAATCCATGCACGGCAGAGCGATGAGTATCATATGACAATAACACACACGACTCGACCACTGTAAAGCTCGACCAACTTTTGGACACAAAGGATAGTCGCAATAAAGCCCAGAACAGCGCGGAACAGAGGAATACAAGCGGGAGAAAAGGAGCAAGAGGGGAGGTGAGGGACTGACGGAAAATGTACATCAATGTTCCCGAAGGCTCGCCGCACACATTCGACACGAAATTAAAATCCCGCAACAAATAATAGTAATTTTTTCGTGTTCTTTTTATATATCATGGGTTCTATTATTTTTTTAATTTTTGCGTTACGATCGTTCCGTTGCGAACATTGAGGGCGGACTGTTTAAACGGGAGACCGCAGCTCTCCGGTTATCTCGGACGATAACTCCTAGAACTTCTTATCAAAGTTTGATTCAACAGTTTTATATAATCAGGTTAGATGGTACAGCTCTGCGCAAGAATATAGCTTAAGCTACAGCTCGATCAGCTAACGTAGTAATTTTTGTTTTGTATTATTTCTTGCTAACCGTCAGGGTTGTACGCATTTTCTTTTATCTCTCTAATGGATTATAAATGGTGGGAGGGTGGCAAAATGTTTAAGAAGAAGACATTCGGGACACATAGCCGGGATTCGAGCCCCGATCTTCTCATCAATGGCAAATAAGATTGGATGTGCCTGACATTTAGTAGGCCTACGCGCACCCATTGATTCGGCTGAGTTGAAACAAAATTAATATGTTATTGTTTTGGTTTTCATAACAACAAGGAAAATAAATTTTAAATCATAGCACCACGTCTTACTAACCGTTCATGTTATACTCTTAAGTACTAACAAAGCTAATGGGTTAGGAATTGGGATGATTAAATTTATCTATAGCTGGTATCGATACCGCTCGCATTCAAGGAGGGTCTAAATGAAAATAGTACCCTATTTGCGTGGGGAGATAACAGGAAAACCACAATTAGAATCACAAGTGTAAGACTACCTCCAAGTGCTCTCAGCAGAGATTCGAACCTCAATTCTCTCATGGTCAACAATAAGGTATATTACGAGACTGACGACTTAGAACATATGGACACCGGGTCGGGTCGTAATATTAAAGAGAAGCTGTGCTATGCTTTGGTAACATATAGTCAAACTACAATAATGAGTGACTCTCTAAACGTTACTAGATAGACTTTCAAGTAGGTATTAGCAAGGGTTATTTATAATCGTAAGCTATACCTCAGTTTTATCTTCTGTGGTGCTGACTGACAGCTCACAGCTGACTTCTGACGGCTTTGAAAAGCTACCAGACCAAATTATGTATCCCTACGCCGAACCATATGATCTGCAAAAAACATGCCTTTAGCAGTTGTCAGTTCTGACAGTCAAAATTTAGGTATATACCTAAATGTTGACTGTCAGAAGTCAGCTGTGAACTGTCAGTCAGCACCAAAGAAGCCATGGGGCTACTGTACCTCTTTTGTTACGCCAGGCTTTGTAAACTGCAGCCAGGTCCTAAATGTTGATTCAAACGCAACAAAATGCCAATACAGAGAACAGAATGAAATGGAAACAAAACATTTACACAAGCATTACAGAACGATAAACCCTTCCCTCAACCTCTCTCCTACCTTATTTGACTTCAATAAGAACACCCATCACGCCATCAGTGATACAGTGTGTCTGTCCAAACAGTCTATTATAGTGCCTCATCCCCACTCTCGCCGAGACGACCCGAGGCAGACCGAGTACGACGAGAGTGTGGATGGTACTCTCGCCTCGCCTTCTCTCGGGTCCGTGTCGGTCTTTGTTGTCCGAGTCAAAGGGCGCGAGACGCGAGTACGAGTGCACTGCCACACTCTCGTCCAATCAATGCGCGATTAGAACCCGGAATGTTGACACTTGGCGCATCATAGGATTTAATTCATTCAATTTTTGTTAGTTTTGTTTTATTTTAATTTTTGCTTAATAAATTATTTTGCAAAACATAAGTGATTGGAAACATAACACAACAATACAATTTTTGGAACTATACTAAGGCGATCCCGTTTTGTGGGGACCGAAAGGTATGTACTACAAAGATAAGAAAAAATTGAAAGAAGCGTAGGTTCACGTAAGTTGATTTTATAATAGAAGTTCGACATTCTCCATCAGTGACATCGAAATAAAGATTGCAAGACTGATGACTGAGGGTGAGAGGCGAGAGTGTGGAGAGCAGTTCTCGTCTTCACTCGGCTCGTACAGTCTCACCGAATGTCTCGTGCGAGATGTCTCGGCGAGAGTGTGGATGAGGCATAACCGTTGGCGAGGAAAAACTGCAGGGCTCTGGCTTTCAGGTGATACTTTAGTTAGTGCTACTGTGGTTGTTGCTCAAAGGTAGGGGCACACTATGACGTATTGTACCGGCACGTATGACTCCACACCGGCTCAGAAAGGGAAAGTGGAAAGGGGAGGTTTGGCGCGAACAGCTAGCCAATCAGCACATCAGATTTAGCGTCTTGTGGACACTATGGGGAAGGGAAGCGTCAGACGCAACACACTTGCCTGTTAGCACGCGACCTATCATAAGAAGTACGGATAGTGGCGTTCTTTTCGTGTTGACCGAGGAGGGTTTAGAGATGGGTGGGAGGAAATGGAGACCATGTGGCTAAATGACGACAACATTAATAATTTATCTACCTTTATGTATTAAGTAATTTGTTTTCTTTTCATTGTGTAACCAGTGGTTTAAAATATATATTAATGTTTATTTAAGATAAAACTTCAGCATCTACTTCATAAAATTCAATTTATTTTTTCTGCTATGTTCTCCACCCTCGCCATTAATTAATTAACCCCGAGAAGCTCTACTGAATCCACTGGCTGCCACGGACAATATTTAAAGAAGAAGATGGAGAAATTCGACTTGTTAGAATATTGTATGTAATAATATTTTTTATCCATTCATTTGTGTTTCAATTGTTCTCATAATAATATTATAAATGATACACATTATGACATATAGGCCTATTCTACAACTGTTGTGTTAAATTAAACATTTTTGAGTACATTTAATATGGAGGACAAGCTTGAGTTCAAGAAAGACGTTGAAACAGAATGTAGCAAAAAAATCCCCTTAAAATGACTCAGTTTAGAGTAAAATGTTCACGCACAGGCACAAATGAGCACAAAAAGCGCAATCGAATGGCATATACATAATTGCGTTACGTTTAATTTTCAATCAGTCGAAGGTTAGCCTGAACTCAAATTTACTACGTGAGATGGAATAAGGAAAATTCAAGTTGACTCACTACATAAAAAGTTCTCTAAAATACCTATTTTTAGAGTACAAATGTTCATGTTTGGGTACAAACTAATAAATAGAACACATTATTTTAAGGTGGGGATGTAGGGAACGCAAGAAAAGGTAAGTGTGTTTGCAGTTTTCATAACAAAACTTTTTTAGTTTAAATAAATCAAATATTTCTACAGTAGACACAAAGAGTTTAATTTTCCTCGCGTGGTGACCTCAACAGTTCTTGAATATCTGTCAAGGGTGTCCTAAAAGATAATGCCTTTTTTTTTCTTTCCTAGTTTAAAAATTTTGTTATCTAATGCCACTATTAGTTTAAAAAGTTCCTCATCTAATGACACTATGCCCACGGCCGATATTTAAAATGTTGATATCACCATGTGAAGAAAATTAAACGCTACGTTTAAACTAAAGCAATAGTTTATTCAGTCTGGCAAAAAAAAAAAAGTCTTTTAAAAATAAAAACTCGCGTTACCTACTTCTCCAACTTAAGAGATGTGAAGAGCTAACTTGAGTTACGTACTTATTACTCCTAGACCGTGTAAGCTTGGACACAGCACTGGACATTACCAACAGTTCACTGTGGCTATCAAGTCATTTGGGTCAGTGCACCTGGAGAGAAATGCGTGCGCAATATATTCATCTGGTCATGATGACATTTGAGGACAGTATGCTGCAATTTTCGGTAGGTTTGATGTGCCGCCTAGTAATAATAGGTATATCTTTCCTTCCAGCCAGATATTCTTCATGTTTATGTTTCCATTTCCTCTGCAGTCACAGTTGGTCAGTCACCCACGTTCTTCTTTCCAGCAATGAAAACTAGACAGTCACAAGTACAAAGGTCGCCGCGACTATTGCAGTTAATAGACACTTTCACTTGATGGCTGGTAACAAAAATTAAGTGTTGGCACTCCATTGGAACAAATTTATTAGGCAGAGATAGTTCAAACAGTTACTTGCTGTAGAAGGATTAGAATTAGAAGAAAGGTTTAGTTTTGACGTGAATACGTCTTTAAATTTGCTACCATACGGGGGCAATCCAAAAAACCTAATGATAACAAAATTGGGGGATACAGTTTGATGTTGTAGTTTCGAATATTTCCTCTACATCCAAAATTAAATTATACCACTGGATAGCTAAAGGATCAAATAATTCATTACGATAAGCGAGAACAGTGACGCATCGCGCGTGGTGGAGGGGGAAGCGCCGCCATTTTGAGGTTATTTTGCTGCGTATCGAGATTTGCAATTAGTATAACTTTTGACTCGGAGAAGCTACGATGTTCGTTTAAGTTTTAATCGTCAGCTGTTACATAGACGTATTCACGTACAACACATGGCCGTGTCCATGACACAGCCACACCCCATTTTTTTAAGCACCGCGTTTTACTATCCGTGCGGCTTATACGCTTATTTACCAATCATCAGATCCCTGCTTTTATGGTGAATAAAAAAGCCCAATTTCGTTTTTAAGTTTCCCAAAAGCGGTGAATAAGCGGTGAATTACAAAAATCCTATTTTTGCGACGAAATTATTGAATTAAGACAAAAGCGTTAAAAAAGTTGTTTTTACCAAACTTTCGTGATTAAGGTGACATTGTTGGGTTAAAACTAGACTTCCAGGACAATGTTTGAAACAGGTAAACTAAACATATTGAAGTGAAAACAAAAAATTACATTTTGTTTGGACAAAACGGTAAAAAACACTAGTCCGCAAAAAAATATGCTGTCAACTTATTAAAAAAGTAAGATTTAACGGCAGCTGGTCCGGGAAAAGTATGTACAAGTCACAAAGACAAAATATTACACAAAAATCATCTTGTTACTTCACAAAAATTGTGACTATATTTTTAAATCTCAATTTAGGCTAGAAAAATACAAAATAACTACTCAACATCACCAAACTGCAACATGCAGCTGGTAACAATGTTATCCACTTTCATTGTGGTTCTGCGGTCTGTTACTACTAAACTATACCTAGAAAAATATCGTTCTGAATCTGCATTTGAAATCGGCAGCCACAACGCTTGCAAACACTTTGTTGCGAAGTCACTGAACATACTGTCTGTCTTCAGCCCTAGCAGCACATTCTCAATTTTTAAACTTTCGATGCCATCACTCTGTTCCATCAAAACTTTCAATTTTTTACACATGTCAATGTAGAAAAAAGACAAATCTCCATCGTAGTTGACAAAAAAGGGCAGTACTTTAAAATTAATCTTGACCTGCTCTATGTTAGGCGTACTCCTACTTAGAATATTGGAGGGATTAAAAAGATAGCTGAGGGCCTTCAAAACCCTCACTTCCCCAAACAACTTGTTGGCACCGGTCGAGTCGACATATTTTGACAACTTCATGTGCGACTTCGAAAATTAAAAATGCAATTTTCAAACTTAAAATATTTATTTTTCAATATCCCAAAATATTAGCGCGAATGCCGAAAATCGCGACTAAATCGCGATTATCGCGGACATCGTTTAAAATCGCGAATATCGCGCTAAAACGCCGATTTCGCGAATTATCGCGACAATTCTGAGCATATATTTGCAATCAGGGTAACCTGAAATGTGAACATCTGAAAGAAAAAATGCCATATCTAACATTCGCGAATTATCGCGATCTCCACAAACGCAGGGCTCTGCCAATCATGTTAATGATTTTGGAGATTAGAAATGTTATATTTATAAGAAATGTATCCACATTTGCATGGACGGAGAGTGGAAAGCAGTTTTGGAAAATCTCCCCGTCATCCGTAGTATAGTCTACTGCGAGGATAGCGCGTTAGACCATGCGGCTACCGAAGTGGGTCATTGGGTTAAGTTAATACAATCCATTGACTATATTACATACAATGCACACACATATTTTTTGTAAGCAAAATTAATAACATTTTACTCAATTTTCAGTATTATTTTTAGGTATTGATAATATCGAAAGCGACAGCTGTAGATCCCATGATTTGATGTATGAACGTATAACATATTTTTTTTGTAGCTATACTTCCTACCAGCCTTACTTTAGATAAACTGCCATTTAGTCAGTCATACGCTAAGTCTAGCGCCGCCAATTTGAAAGATGGTGTCAATGATGGCAGCTCAAAATGTATTTGTAGATTCTCAAATAGGTTCTTCAAAACATTCACAAATTTTCATTCTCTGATAGGTCCATACTCTGTGTTTTACTACCCATCCGAGATGTACACATATTTAAACAGTTATAATAGGAATGAAGGTCGAATTTAGAGGATGTGTTGCCGCATTTGCTTGCAGTAAAGGTGGAAAAGCTATTTAGAAAATCCACTTAAGTCCACTATATAGTATTCAAACCCTGACTTCCTATCCCCGGTAAGCTAGACAAGACGAGATTGATTTTTTTTCCAGGTGTTCACCTGTGTGGGTCATTCGCGTGTATCTTTACTCGTGAAATTAAAATGTGGTTCATTTTAAAGGGTTTTAGAACAAAATTTAAAAATGCGTAGTAAATCCAGGCTCTTCTCGCTAATAATAAGACACAATCCCAACACAACATCTTAAGATGCTATGCGAACTAAAATGGTGTCAAACAAGGACGATTTTGAGAACATTTAAGTTGATTTTAAAATTAAACTTTCTTAAATGTTAACATTTTGTTGTGTTGTGCCTATAGGGATACCTGTATGTTGAATTTCAAGCCTCAATTTTCTTTAAAAGATACAAAGACTTGACCCACGCCAATGGTAATAGTTCTGAGAAATAAAATAAAATAAATTGACAGACTTGGAAATACAATTCCTACATTTTTATACACCCTTACCCCCCAAAGTGACTAAACTTAAAGATTTTCTAAAGGGCTAAGATAAAAATTTAAATATCTATATTTTGGGTTAACAAACTTTAGTTTGGGGAAAATTCAAGATCTGAAGGATCAAATTGATTTGTATGTACCTATGAGTGGTTTTAAAAAAATATATTAGATCAATGTTATTTCTATAAAGTTTTTTGACTGGAATTTCAAATTTTTGCAATTTTTTAAAATCTTTTAAATTAAAAAATGTATGAGTAAGTCAGACATTAAGAGCCAAATAGTAAATATTGTGTGTATATTATAATATATACATATAGCCTGATTTGTATAAGAATCTCATTTTAAGCCACCAAAAGCGATTCAAAGTCACTATTATTTGGCATTGTATCAGTATGTTTTATTTGCTTTATTGAATAAAAAGTTATCAAAAGCATCCAATATTACTTAGCTATGGATAACTGTATAATTTATCTTAACATCATTAATCAAACGGACTAAGAATATACACTTTTAATATTTTTACCAACGTCATTGCGTCAACATGAGTTTTCAGTTTTGAAATAACGGGCTTTTGAAAATCATACTTCATTCACATAAAGTTCAATTTTCATAGGAAAAGATTCTTAGAAAATATAAACATATTATTTGCGCTCAATAGTGATAACATTTTAATTTATTAGCAGTATTATTTTATAGGTAGACCTATTGATAACAGCTATATAAAGTGATAATTGCAGATAGCATTACTTGACGTATTATTAAGTGAATGTAGATCTATTAACTTTTCTAGCTGTCAGATAAGGCGCTTCCTCAGAAAATTGGATTGTACATAAAACAGTTACTTCATATAAATAGGCTATATAAAATCAAATCAACTTTTACCCGCTTAGGTGGGCGCGTGTTCTAACGCGCTACTCTTGTGTTGGATTAGACTACCGAAGACAGGAAGATCAGGGTTCGACCCCAGTCAGGTGCACTGAGGGTGATTTTTCCTAAATTGTTTTCCGATCTCTTTCCGCACAAATGCGTGCGCACTTCCTTTCAACTAAACCTTCCTAATTCCTAAACCATTTGTGTAACTAGTACATAATCGTATAACCCGAACGGGTAGTAAAACGTGGTGCTAAAAAAATCGACGTTTATAGTACCTGCTTCTGTGGTTGCATGATCTAACCCTACCTTTTCAGTGTAAATATGTGTATAAACTGAACAGGTAGCGAAACGTGGTGCAAAAAGAAAAGGAAAAAAACAAAACGTTAAATGTGGCCAGCCAATGTGTTTCAAATTAATTTAATATTTTCGCTTCTCACAACGACCCAAATTTACAAACCTGACGCTACTCTGTGGGTCCCCGAAGTGATTTCTATTAAAATCAAAGTACTGCTTTTTTGTATTTATAGGGGTTGCACTCTAGCACAGTCACTTTAAAAGTTACATACACCTGCAAAGTGTGCATAATTATTTATAATGTATTTAGACTTCTCTACGCGTGTTTCCATAGTCGAGTGTTCAGGGAGATCGATTGTAAGTTTAGGGAGTAAAGGTTCAGTTCCAGTCCAAGAGTTAGATGTCCGGGCAAAGTGTGCTGTCCTTATATTAAACTAGTAATCCCACACGGCGTTGCCCGTGATCCACTGTGGTATAAGGATTATATAAGCTTCCCTCCCCCCCCCTTCCTCACAAAAATGGTCTAGAATTACGGTCCATTTCGTACATTTTTTCCCCCGGTTAGGATGTGGCATACTTTTATCACAATTATCTCTGAAACGTAATTCTAAACCAGATTAACAACATTTACTTCAAAAATTTGTTAAAAATAGTCTTAATAATAATAATAATAATAATAATAATAATAATAATAATAATAATAATAATAATAATAATAATAATAATAATAATAAGACTATTTTTTACAAATTTTTGAAGTAAATTATTATTATTATTATTATTATTATTATATTTATTATATTTATTATTATTATTATTATTATTATTATTATTATTATTATTATTATTATTAGCATCGCATCTTACTACCCGTTCGGGTTATACGCACTTACGCTAATGTGTAGTGGTAGGGTGATTGTGAGATGAAATGGAGGACCTACAGTTTAACGTGGAATCCGAACCACGGTGGAGGCCTGGCATTCCTCACATTCACAAGTTGTGATTAATACACGTCTTGTCAGAGGTGAAGGAAGGGTT
>CABFWB010006942.1:0-13512 GCA_902151455.1 Timema bartmani
TTGGCCTAAAAGGCATTTGGCCTAAAAGGCATTTGGCCTAAAGGCATTTGGCCTAAAGGCATTTAGCCTACACTTTAGGCTAAATGCCTTTAGGCCAAATGACGGGTACCCCACTTGCACACGCCACTGAGCTGACCAAATCGGCCTCACACCGGTCGATTCACATAAAACTTCAGAATTTCCATTATTATAAGAAACAGCGAAGTGTGAAGATATGCCAATTCAAATAGGCGGTGCCCTTAAGTTATGGAACAGTTTTTTTTATCCCCGCGTTTTATTACCTGTTCGGGTGGTACGTATATATTAAAATTATTCTAATGGGGTAGTGATGAGGAAGGAAGAATTTTAGAGATAATCTACCCACATATACGTGAAAATATAGTGGGAAACCATTTTAGGAAAAAACACCCTCAATAGACCCAGCCGATATTCTAGCCTGGATCTCTACGTCATCAAAAAGCCAGTCTAACATGGTAGTGACTCCTTAGACCACTCGGCTACTGAAGCGGGCTATGGAACATTTCTTCCTTATTATTCCTCTATTATATATATATATATATATATATATATATCATTTATAAATAACGATCTTTCATTGGCTCTTTATTTAACAGCGTGGTAAGAGAACCAACTCATCATAAACCTCCTGTGAACCTAAAGGGAAGACCATTCCAAATGCCTCACGTACTTAAAATCCTCACATTCCTCCGTTATTTCTTCTTTCGCCGAGCAGAGCCGTCTTGCGGTGGAACTGCAAACCTCTCGTTCAATAAAATAGAGATGTAAAGTCTTGGCATGTAGTTCATTAAATTTTAGTACCACTTTTGAAATTGTCGTCCTTTACCTAAGTCGTAATTTAATTAATTTACTTAAATTACTACGTAAAAACAAAGATAACCTTAACACTCATTTGACCTAAGTGACGATTAAAAGTAGTGATTCAAAATTAATGGGGTAGTTCCATTTTTTAATAAAATTTTAGTTACCTAAATCTTAATCAAGAGCTTTCTAACATTTAATCATATAGGTATTATGGCTATTTGTATACCTATTAAGTATTCCATTAAAATCTTTGTGCAGGCACAAATTTATGAGGGGAAAGTCAAAGGGGCTTCCCTGTGCCATTTAGAAAATTAATAAAGCATATTAAATAATTGATGTGTGCTAAGCTTTGAAATATCGAAGCTAAAGGTCAAATCTCCTTATATTTTACTTAGATACACACAATAACTTTCACATCCTTGAAACATTTTGAAGGAAGAAGAAACCTTTGATATTTTATTAACAGATTTGAAATATCTCATTGAATATGACATATTATACCAAAACAAATTTAAAAGAGCATTTTTGATACATAAGTCTTACGTAGCTTCTTCGGACTTTGCTGTATTATTCAAATTGGCTGACACGGGGACTGCACAAGGTGAAAAACAAGAACAAATTTACCCACTTTGATGGCCGCATGGTCTAAGACACTAATCTCGCTGTAGAGTAGACTACTGATAGCGGGAAGATAAAGGATTTAATCTCGTTAGGGTGTGCTAAGTTTGTATTTTTCCGAAATTATGTTTAACTCTCTCTCCACGCAAATACTGGTACACTTCATCTAAATATAACCTTCCTAATCTTTAAAAACATAAGCGTATAGCTTGAACGGTTAGTAATACGAGCGCTAAAAAAATGCACCTAGTTTAATTTTAATAAAATAATCTTAGACTTTAGCTTCAAATATGCTTCGCGTGTTTTAAGTTTCGCTTTGACATGGCTTCGCATTTAAAAAGTGATATAAGTAAACAATAAGTTATAATTACTCTATATTCTAAAGCCGGGTATTTGCATTTAAGCCTCACTAACATAATACATTATTATTAGGTGTTCTCTATTACGACAGATCCATTCCTCTTGTCAGTTAACTTAGACCGCCAATGCACCCTGTCCTCTGCCTCTTCCTTGAGGTCCCAGAATTTTCTTCTTTCCTTCAAGGCATCCAATATTTGAATCCTCCTCCTTGCTAAGCTCCTCTTTCCCTCAACTTTTCCTTCGGTTACGTCGTGCAGAGGACAGTTCCTTCTAAGGATGTGTACAATCCAGTTTGATTTGTATCGAAGAATAATAATCAAAATACTTTTCTTCTCACCCACTCATTTGTCCCCCTGTCGGTCCACCTGATCTTCTCAAACTTTCTCCAGCACCACATTTCATTTTACATAAACAACCCTAAACAACTAAAAACATCCGTTTTTGCATTAATTACTATATTTTATGATAAAACATCTGGTAAAATTTGTTTTAAAAAATACTAAAATTGTTGTAGAGATGGGATGTTCGAATTCCTCAAATTATCTGATATTCTATTGATTTGAAATTCGCAAAAAATCTTTAAAAGATAACTCGTATACAATTATGAAGGCCTTGACTTGGAATCACGAATTTTAAACAATATTTCAAAATTCAAATTTAAACATTTTGACTAGACTAGAATTGTACATTTTTAAATATTCAAGGATTCGAATTAGAATTTGAGATTAAAAAAACTCAGGAGTCTGTTTCGATTAATATAAAATTCGACCCATCTCTAGATAAGATACCCATTAAATACTATATATTTTTTATAATCGATGACCCATTAAATACTATATATTTTTTTATAATCGATGACTTGAGTCCTATATGACATATATAAAACAGAGTTAAATAAAATACCTAAAAAGTATTACAATAATTACCTGTCTGTGAAAACGATGAGTTTATTTCCTAATACAAAGATGGTTCAGTCAGATAAGTTTCTATTTTTGTGAAATTTGTTAGTGCCAGCAGATTCTTGTAGTTTGGATTGCCGTCATTTCTAAGAAACCACGTCTCCACAGATATATATAAATGCAAATACTAGACTACAGTAGTTTTTATGGATTTAATAGTAAAGCATAACATTCATCTTTTACATTCAACTAGAACTCAACCAATTCAGAGAAAATGAATAATTTATTCAAAGATAGAGTAAAATTTTTTTATTCGAATTCCAAGGGATATTAAAAAAATTCGAGATATCCAAAATTCAAATTTACCATTTTTATGAGTATCTGGGGATTTGGTATACAGTAAATCAGTAATCTCAAATATGCTACATATAAACACACGAATGTTAATTAGGCTATATAATACATACATAAAAAACACTAAAATATAAAAACTTGGAAATATTAACATGCTAAAATATATCAATCACGTGATCGTTACATGATTGCATTGTCACACAGAATCTACGAAATCTGAGCTCAACACATCCCTTATGCTCACCGAAGGTACAAATTTCTCCGTTTTCTCTTTTACTATGGGTCAATAACTTTAGCTTTATATTACACTCTAGGCATATAAGTGTGATTTGATAAAGATTTTTAAGTTAGGTTTGAAATGAGTACAAACTAGAAAAAAAATTTAACAATGAATAGGCTTCGGATTGTCAAAATATTTCCTTCTAAAATTCGAATCAAGTTATATTTTTTTTTACCATTGATTTAAATATGAATTTCATAAGGATTCGTGGTGGGTTCAAATGATCCATTTTTTTTAATTAAGCCATGTGCAATTAGCCAATTCCTACTGTATACGCATTTTGCTCTTCATATGAAACCTCCTCATACCTCACCACTAGAGCGCTCCACAGTTTGAGAAACTCTATAATATACAGCAATAATTCTTAACCCTTTTAGAGCCACGAGCCAAGTTTTTTAGCGTCAACCTCTCACGACCAACCAAGCTGGATATTAGAGGCAGGAGAGCGGAAATTTGTATTAATTTTTTAAAACGTATTATCTACATGCAGAGGAGGAACTGTCTTTTGCACGACGTCATGGAAGGAAAGGTTGATTGAAAAAGGAGTTTAAGAAGAAGGAGGATTCAAATATTGGATGACTTGTAGGAAAGAAGAAGATTTTGGGAGCTCAAAGAGGAGGCAGAGGACAGGGTTCATTGGCGGTTTAAGTTCACTGAAAAATGTAATGGACATGTCGTAAGACAGAACAAATAATAATTATAGTAGTTATATATATATATTACTTTGATAAGACAATTTTCTGTCATTGAAATTACGAAACGGCTGAACCGATTTTGACAAACGAACACTGATTCTATTGGTTAGAATTATATGATCTCAGAAGAAATAATATCTTCTAACGAAAACCAGAATTTCCTATCGAGTTTCCAAATTTTCTGCTGTGTACATAGTCGCTCATTTTTACAAGCATTCTCTGTTTACTTCAGCATGGAAACCCTTATTTGTGTATATAACTAAATAATTTATTCCTCTTAATATTTATCTAATTTGCTAATAAGTTAAATAAAATGTCCCAACCTCACACAATGGTTAGAGTTTGGATAGAAATACCTAGAGGGCTGAGAGAGGGATCATTTTAAATTTCTCGTCGTGAATTTCGTGGTGTGAACGGGGAAAATATACTTTGTGATTGAAACTAAACAGTGAAATCTCAAAATTTCTAGAAAGTTGATAGCTTTTGATGAATAAACCTTTGACTACAAAGTCGAGCTAGGCCTCATTCTATTGAAATATTTCCCCATACATTATTACTTTCTTTCAACACCTCTGAGAGAAAATGTGATCGTTAAAAAAATCGAATTCGAGATTTTGATAAATGTCGAGGTTTCATAACCCCTTGAAATAATAAAAGATGTTTTCGCAATGCGATCTGTCTGTGTCTGTACATTGGGCTAGAGCCGAAACTATTTCACAGATTGCGCTGAAACTTAGTATCTGGGGTTTTCATAAGGTCCCCCAAAGGGGTTTTGGGAAATAAATATATAACCCTAAATTTAAGGGTATTTTACTGAATGTCATAAAAGAAAATACTATTTTCTCGAAACTCGCTTTAACGATTTTGATTAAATTTCATAACTAGAGACTGTTTATTATTATAAACAAGATGTGTATATTTATGAAATTGACTTTGAGGGTACTTTACATAACGGATATTTTCCAATTAAATCATTTATCCGCAACTATTTGAGATGTGAAATAACTTATTATTGTTAAGTTGTATTTATGTTTAAGTTAAAAATATTTTATTTGAAATATTATATTTTTATAAAACCAGTAGTTTCTGAGCTTTAACTCTGACCTTAGTATGATGCCGTCGTAGCATCGAAACCTGTCGAAGCTCTAAAAACGTTGCAGGGATTGCAGCAGTATCCAAGGAACAGGGAATTACAGATAAGGAAGGAATTCCATTTTTACATATTTTCTTTCATTCTTTATATTTTCTAAATTCTTACAACTAATTCTGTTTAATTCCAAATATAATAGAAGACACGTAGTATATGCATGATTACAGCATCCTATCATAACATTGTTTTAATGCAATTTGACTCAAAAGTCCACCATTTTTAATATGTGTTAAACTTTTTAGATGTTTGTTATAATCTCAATGATTGTATCATATTTGTCATTACAGTAAAACCTTGGATTGCGAGCATAATTCGTTTCGTAAACGTGTTCGTAATACAAAGCACTCGTATATCAAAGTGAATTTCCCCCATAAGAAATAATGGAAACTCAGATGATTCGTCCCACAACACAAAAATATTTAACCTAAAAATGATTAATACCTTTCTTATTTTCGTTATTTAAATGTAACTCTACTGTAATCAAATTTATTAATTAAATTTAATGGTGGCTGGTGTGAGGTGGACGAGAGAGATGAGAGGAGGAGGTGGGTTATTGTTTAGGTCGACTTTCACTGTCACTAACGGAATCACTGCTATATGTTGGATCACTGGAATATTTTTCTTTTTGTGCGACTTTAACAAAGAACCTATCCAATGACACTGCTCGTATTTCAAGATATCGCTCGTTTATCAAGTTAAAATCTATTGAAAATTTTTGCTCGTCTTACAAAACACTCGCAGACCAAGTTACTCGCAATCCAAGGTTTTACTGTATAAGATATCATAATTTGTAATTATTATTACCAATCTTTTCATGTAGTAATCAAATTATTATAGTGCCTATATTATTATATTACATCATATATCTATGTTTTTCATGCTAAATTAACACAATTTATACAGCTTAACAAAAAATTGAATTCTATTACAAATAAAATACAAGCAAATATATATACTTTTTAATTCAGGACTTAGAAAATGAATTTAATTCTTATGCTCTTTGGTGGAAAAAGATAATTTCTCTTTTCTCAATTTTTCTGTAACAGTGTTCCTAGTTTCTAGTGCCATAGAGTAAGTAAAAGCGTATATTATTTCATTTATGATCTTTGGTGTAGTGTTTCTACGACAATGTATACTTATTATTCCGTTTTACAAATATTTCGGATTTTTAGTAAATGTCTATTTTAAGATAAATGCGGGGGAATGTCTATGCGATGAACCGCACCATTAATTTTGAATACATTTTAGCAGAATAGTCTGCAGCCATCACTGCAATGATCCTCTAGTTCAGGGCTTTCCAGCTTAAAAGTGCCCGAGGGCCGCAATTGAATCCACAATTCCAGTGGCAGGCTTCATAATAATCGGCTAGGGAGTAGAAGAAAATAGGACTCAACGCGGATAGACAAGTTGTTAATAAAATAGATAGCAATTTATTACGTTTATTACTGAATTAACATCGGATAGAGGTTTCATGGATTTTTCTCAAAAAAGTCAAAACTTTCTGTTTCTCTGCTAAAAATATCAATTTTACCACAGTAGATTACTTTTCCAAGAAACTTCGCTGGTCAAAAAAAAAAAGGCCCGTGGGCCACCAGTTGGAAGCTACTGCTCTAGTTCACTATAATTTGATGAAAAGAAAATATACATACATATATATGTATGTATAAATATAAAATTGAGGGTGTTCAAAGGATCCTTTTTTCCGTTTTCTGTTGATTATGTCATTGAAGTCCATACCAATGGGAGTCATTTAGAGGCGCCAGATGTTCGATGATTGCAGCTTGTTTTGAAATTAGGTTTTAATTCCCAACATACTTACCATAGTCGAAAATCCAACTTCACAAATGTAGGAAGATGTGAAAGAGGCAAGCACCTTCAAACAGAGGCGTCACGCTGGGGATGGAGGGGGGAGTAGGTAGGAGGGGTGTCACCCCCTTAAATGTTGAGAAAAAGCTTTAAGGGCCTTGGCCCTGTCGACTGAAAGTCTAAAACCTATTTTGTGGGATGATGGGTGGGAAGGAAAAGGCGTGGCGTGGCTTCACAACCGACCAAAATATCCTTCCATGCCAACAAGAACAGTTGGATCACAGAAACCGTAGATGGTGCTAGTTACCGAACAGGTCTTGCGGAAAAATCATACGTTTGGAAATATCAGTTTTCTCGAGAACGAGTGACATTTTTATGTTAATATTTTCAACACCCCTTCTAGGATAATGTATCGATGTTTATTAATTGTTACATTTTCTTATTTTTTGATTATGAAGCCGGTGGTTTTCTATTAAAAAATGTCAATTTTATCGATATTTGATCACTGTTAACATTATAGAGGAGGTGTGTATATAAAAAGTATAACCTAACCAACATGCTTCTATTCTTGAACAAACCGTTTCCGAAAAGCAAATTGCAAAACAATAAAAAAAATTGAAGATAACCGTTTGTTCCCACGGCTCTGTATTTCCACGCTAAATGAAAAGGGCCGAGCGCCTTAAGGTTGGGAATTTTGTGGAGAATCGTTATCTTGAGTTGGGAAAAGTATTGAATTATTGTGTACCATATTACTTTCAACTATGAAAGTTTTTTTTTTTTTTTTATTTACCAGAGGCTTGTACATACACATTTTAAACGTCTCAACTGTCGATCCCTACTGTTCAAAAGTTCCCAACTTCATAACTCATCAAACATTGAAAGGAAACACCTTCTGTAGTAGATTGTATAGAAGGTTTATTCAAACAAGATGACTAGTAGCACCGTTGTCACTGCCAACTAGTTTTTTCACATACCTTCCAGGGTTCTTTTACATTCCAAAATTGACATGGGACTGACACGGCTTACTTTCCTTCCAAAAGGAAATTTTGCTACGGATTTTTATAACTCAAGAAAAATACATCGACCCTAGCTGGGTTTGAGCCCACGAGCATCGGGTCCTGGGGAGAGCACTTTACCCCAAAACCACTGAGGTAAACTATAGACCTATACTATTTCCAATATGTACTACCACGTGTATTAAGGTCACCTGCTGACCACCACTTTGCCCGATAAGGCAAGCGATAAAAAGGGTATATTGCCTCACTCCTATGACCCCTACCCTCCCTCTCCTCTCAGTAAAAGAACATCCCAAAATCTCCTTCTCTGCACCATTCAACTGTAAGAGATCCCCGACTTTATTCCATTTAGGAGGGGCAGATTACGTCACTACCTTCTTGCTCTTTCTCTACCGCAGGAATCGTGGAATGCCAATATCCTCTCCAGACTCTTTCCACCCTACTCGCTTCAGAGCCCCGGTCCAACAAACAGATCCACATTTCCGTTCCGGATAGGAAAAAAAAATTGAGAGTAAAAAACAACAACATAGAACCGAGAGGACAGGGCCAATATAAGACAATAAAGTGTTAAACCCTCTATTGACAACAATATTAGAAAACAATTTGTGATGGAGTATTAGGATTTTGGTAGAAGGGAACTTACAGGAATACTAACATATTTGGCTGTCATTAGGAATGTGGTATCGAAAGAAAAGTATCGATACTGTACTTATTAAAATTATCGGAAGAAAAATATCGATACTGTTCTAGTATCGAAATAAAAGTATCAATAACAGTAAGTATCAGTATCTAAATTTTAATCTGGATTTTTTATCTAGTACCAAATAATAATTTCAACTTTTGCATCATAATAATTACATTTTAATATTTATTTAAACACTGAAAATTATACTGATATAACCATATTATAGTATACTTAGGTATATAGTATCTATGTTGTGTATGTTGAAAATTGGAAGATATGATAGATAGTATTGTATGATGAATATTATAAAAAGTTTTACCATACCAGCTTTCAAAATGTCTATGAAAGTGTAGCCGATGGAAAGTTATTTAATAGATAAATATGATTAGTAATATATTTTTTCAATATATTTTGTACCCTTCTTTAACCATTGTAAACATTTAATCTCAACATGAGTGAATATAACAAAAAAGTTGTTTCTTTCGATACCAATCCGATACCGGAGTGTGAGTACTAATCTCAGTAAAAGCATTGAAAAAAGTATCGAGTATAAAAATACTAGTATCTAATATTAGTGAAGTATCGATAATTTTTTTCACATCCCTAGCTGTTATAAACAGTGTTAAAATGTTATTTTACTGCTAGTAGTTTTGTGAACAGTAGAACTGGCTCACTCCATGCTTTTATATCGTCACTACTTATATTTGGATTTCCAGTTGAATCATCTTCTATAACTTCTCCTTGGATTTGAAGTTGAATCATCTTCTATAACTTCTCCTTGGATTTCCAGTTGAATCATCTTCTATAACTTCTCCTTGGATTTGAAGTTGATATTTATCCTTGGTGATCAAGTTAAACCGAAAACCAATTAATACTATTACATAGTCAATACTACACTATATTCATATATGTAAAGCATAAAGTAAGTATGTGTGTCCAGAAAAAGATTGACCCTTTCTAGATG
The DNA here is from genome assembly GCA_902151455.1 of Timema bartmani. Classification (NCBI taxonomy): domain Eukaryota; kingdom Metazoa; phylum Arthropoda; class Insecta; order Phasmatodea; family Timematidae; genus Timema; species Timema bartmani. Next base: position 9,650 of record CABFWB010006942.1, read on the forward strand.
GGCTAAAAAACTGAAAATTGGCAGAATGGTAGAGGGATTGATTCATATAACCAAAAAAGTATAAAAATGGGAAATTTTAAAGTGAGACCCTGGGAACTAGGGCGTATTTGAGGTATAGCCTAACCATATAAAATCTATAAGAGACGCTATGTAATTTAAATTTGGCAGGCAGGTAGAGGTACCACTCTAAATACTCAAAGAGGTCATAACATTTTAGATCTAAAAGTCGGAGCTGGTGAAATGGAGGAAGGGGGACTCAAAACTTTCAAAATTAACAGAAAAAACAATGTAAAAGGTGCTATAAAATTTAAACTTGGCAGGAAGTTTAAAGGACTACCCTAAATCATCAAAAGAATCTGATAATTTCATATTTCAAAATGGGACTCTGGAAAAATGGGGGAAGAGAGGGGGATATTATCATTTCTAAGAATTTGGGGGTGTTGGTGGGTCTAAATATTAAGAAAGTCTGCTAGTGAAGGTAAATAATTGCAATTTGGCAGGCAGGTAAATAAATAAACAGGTCTTAAAATTTGTGATTTCAAAGTTGAGGTTGGTGAAATGAGAAGGTGGATTCAAAACTTTCAAAATTAACAGAATAAACAACTTAAAGCCCTTGGCCCTGTCGAGTGCAAGTCTAAAACTTATTTTGTGGGATGGTGGGTGGATGTTTGAAAGGCGTGGCGTGGCTTCACAACCGACCAAAGTATCCTTCTGCGCTAACAAGAAATGATGGATCAAGGAAAGAGTAGATGGCGCAAGCTACCGGACAGGTGTCACGGAAAAATCATACGTTTGGAAATATAAGTTTTCTCGAGGATGAGTGAAATGTTTATGTTAATATTTTCAACACCCCTTTTAAGATAATGTATCGATGTTTATTAATTGTTATATTTTCTTATTTTTTGTTTTGAAGCGGGCGGTTTTCTATTGTAAAATGTCAATTTTATCGATTATTGATCCCTGTTAAAATTATAGAGGTGTGTATATAAAAAGTATAAATTAATCAATATGCTTCTATTCTTGAGCAAAGCGTTTCTGAAAAGAAAATTGCAAAACCATACACATTCTTGAAGATAACCGTTTGTTCCGATGGCTCTGCATTTCCACGCCAAATGAAAAGGGCGAATTGCCTTAAAAGGGTTGTACAAAAGTTGAGCATGGCAAGAAGTTTAAGGATCTACCCAAAATAACAATAAAATTATGATAATTTCAGATTGTCAAATGAAAGGGGATATTATCTTAGCTGTATTTATAAATAAAGAGTTTGTCGGGTGACCTGGTGGTCTAGGAATAAGGTGTCTGACTTCTGTGCTGGGGTCCGGGGTTCAATCCTTGGTCTCGGCACAAATTTATCGTATTGCCAAACCCTTCCTTCACCTCTGACAAGACGTTTATTAATCAAAACTTGTGAATGTGTGGAATGCCAGGCCTCCACCATGGTTCGGATCCCACGTTAAATAGTAGGTCCCCCATTTCATATCTCAATCACCCTACCATTACACATTAACTTAAGTGGGTACACCCCGAACGGGTAGTAATACGGGGTGCTAATAATAATGATAATAATAATAATAATAATAATAATAATAATAATAATAATAATAATAACAATAATAGTAGTAATAATAATAATAATAATAATAACAATAATAATAACAATAATAGTAGTAATAATAATAACAATAACAATAATAATAATAGTTTGTCGTGAGCATTGCACGATATATATGATACGATCTACGATATATATCGAATGTAAGTTTAATAAAAAAGGGCAATGAGACCAAAAGGGCAAAAATGGAAAAAAGGGCACAATGGAAAAAACTGGTAAAAAGGGCAAAAATAGTCCTTCAGGTTGCAAATCATCCATTCATATGAATATGTAAAAAAAATTATATTACATGTGTATAATCATGTAGCCCAGTGGTTCCCAATTACCTACCAGTCAAGGACACTACGCATATAAAATAGCACCCCCACCCCATATTAATAATTCATGTTAGAAAACCTACAAACTGGGAATTTGGCACAGTAATTCCGAGTCAAATGTGTTTTTACATACCTTTATTTTTCCAATAACTCTAGTTGTAATAATAATGAATATAATAATAATAATAAATATAAAAAAGGTTAGTTTGGCCTACATTAAAATTTATTAGTTTTGAAAAAGTTCAAATTTATTTATTTAGGTCTAGTATTAGTGAGATAGCTGAAACCTCTTCTTTTTTCCTTCACTTCTTGAATAATTATTATTTTAACTTTTTATTTATTTAATTTTGACAGTTGTCGCGGACCCACTAGGAACAGATCGTGGACCACCTTTTGGGAACCACTGAGGTAGCTTATACAGTATAATGTATAATACATTAAGTTTTTTGAAAAATATTTCTGAGCATATTCAGCGCTGAATAGGACCATTAATTGAATATATTATATTCAGACCAAGTGTAAATCGAAAAAAAGTATGGTCCAACAGCCTAGCTCATTTGGTAGCGTATCTGTCTATTGAGCTAAGGATCCCGTGTTAGATTCCTAGCATAGCTGAAAAATTTATCATAGGTGAAACGTGAGTTGCCCTTTTTATAGTTTTGAATTAATGTCTTGGGGGCTGGATGGTGTGTCTGTTCTAGATTTAAGTTAGTTTATAATTCGAGTACTGATATAATAACACAGTTCAACAATTTCGCTTTAAATACCTCTAATAAATGAATTAAAATAAATTAAATAATATTAATACAAATTTGGTCGTAGGTAGATCAATATAAAGTCGTACTTTAAACTATGAGAGAAGAATGACCCTTATCACGGGACGATTAATAAATAATTCAGTGGTTAGAGAGAGCGTTGGAATATTAATCCAAGGGGTTTCAGGTTTTATTACCGTGTCTATGTGTCATTTCTCAACAAATATAAATTAATATTTACAACAAAATCGTCGTAGAGAGGTAGAATTATCAAATACACGCCATTTTTTTTAGCATTGAGTCTTACTACCCGTTTGAGTTATATGCCTATGTATTATTTATGCTAATGGCTTTAAAGATTTTGAAGGTTTTATTTAGAGAAAATGTGACCCTATTTGCATGGAAAAAGAATGGAAAAACCATTTTGGAACAACGAACCTCAATAAACCCGACCGAGATTTGAACCTCTATCTTACCGTCATCGGCAGTCTAGTTCACTGCGAGAGTAGTGCGTTGGACCACGCGGCCACCGAAGCGGGTGAAAGAAGATTAGTTTTTCTATAATGAGTGAAGCGCTACTTTGAAAACTTGTGTTAACACATGTTGGCATTGAGACTTTCTACAGTAACACAATATTAGTAAGCTTCGTGCTTATAAGAATCTTAGAAGAAGAATATGTTTTGTAAACTGATAGTAGTGGCATTTAGCTAGCACTACTGGCAATTTCCACATGAGGACAACTAAGCTTGCTCGACAATAAAGCCTAAACCACAATGACAAACAGTGCCCGCAAACAAATGTTCGCAAACAAAAGCACTAGTGTTTGCGAGAACCGCAAACAAATTTTCAGGACATTATTATGTGGGTTGCTTAATGTCCACACTTTTAAAAACACCGTGTTTGAATATCTACGGTCGACGGGCCTATAAACTATTACTATTGTTTTTATAGCATCATCAATATTGTATTGCTACAAGAGAAATAAATGGTACGGCGCACCGCACAGACTTTCTCTCTCTTTCTATAAACTCGTAAGATTTCTGAACGGAATAATGTACATTGTATCATCACCACTCCACATAAGAACACGCATAAAATAATATACAATGATATATAATCAATGAGAAAAGAGGCGCATCTTTGTCCACCTAAGAGCATTTCAAACAGTTTAATGTCTTC